>JAOSBL010000210.1:30548821-30564732 GCA_027568915.1 Erythroxylum roraimae
AGGAGGTCCACGTCTGGGTATTTCACTCTTGTTGGAGGTAACCTGGTTACTTGGAAGAGTAAGAAGCAGAAGGTGGTCGCACTTTCTAGCGCGGAGGCAGAGTTTCGAGGGATAGCTCGAGGGTTAGCAGAGGTTCTGTGGCTAAGGAAGTTGTTGGCTGAAGTTGGTTTCCCAGTTCAGGGGGCCTGCAGCTTGCGGTGTGATAATCGAGCTGCGATCAGTATTTCGGAGAACCCAGTCCAGCATGATCGGACTAAGCATGTGGAGATTGACCGGCACTTCATCAAGGAGAATCTGGATGCTGGAATAATAGCTCTTCCTTTTGTTCTGAGGATCAGCTAGCAGATATTCTCACAAAAGTAGTTACAGGCAGTCTTTGGAGAAGCATTGAGCAAGTTGAATATTGGTGATCCCACTATTCAACTTGAGGGGAGTGTTAGTTTTAGAAGATTATATCGATTCCTTAGTGTTAGGGATTGTGATTTGATTTGATTTACATGTATAGTTACCTTATATAGGTTGATGTCTACCTATATTCGATCTCCTAATCTATATATGTACATTGTACAGTGCGATAAAAAAATACAAACAGAAAAGTCTCCAAATCTCCTATGTCCACTAGTCGTTTTTTCTTCACCTTACTCGTAACCGCTCAAACGTTCTTGTTCTGAAGCATTTTGTGAAGATAGAATTTTCCAAGTAAAACCTTTGCCTGTTTAACAAATAAAATCCAGATAAAGAACGGACGGAGTATGTTCAACTTGTTACACCTGATAAGCTTAATTTTAAATTTAAATAAACTGCCAACAACTAACCAATTGCATCACCTACATTACATCCAAGCAAACAAAGAGAAGTTTGCAAAATCCAGCCGCTGATAAGTACAAAAACGAACTTGTAACCATTCCTGAAAAAGGGCCATTTTGATTCTCTTTCATTTGGAACAGCAAGTATAAATGTAGTTAATATGAGTAGATTTCACTTAAATAGAAATTCGTCAGTGTCTATACTGGCGCAAGTCTTCTGTACTTGAAGAACCTCAAAAATGCACAAAATATAATTATTCCAAAAATCCCTGTTATTTTGAGTACTCAAATGCATTTGGATCATCAAATGATGGAATTGTAAAGTTCGTGACAAAGATGCCAGCAACCACCCCAAAGAATGGCAACAACAAATGTTACAATGGTGAGAATAAGCTCGAATTGTGTTTGTTGATTACGAACATTATCCTGTAACGACAGCAATCCAATTTTAGAATTGAGCCTCCTCGAAATCTAAAAACTGGGGCAGGAAAATTAATCGTTCCTATTCTGTTCTTTCAGTTATATGAATGAGTACGGCAGAGTGATTTCTAGCTCAATCTGGAAAGGCAGCCTAATGTTCAACCGCATTTTAACTGAGGTTATAGCTAAAACTTATGGCAAATATAACAAAAAAACAATAATGTTCAAGAGACAAGAATGGTAGATAGCAAGTGGGAGTAATACCAGCTGAATATTGATGAAATCCTGTGTCATTTATATACTCCTTCAACTCAAACACTGATTCAACTCAAACACTGACTCTACAATAAATGAAAGAAGGAAGCAAATTTAGTGGTGGTTATCAGTACCAATGTCAACTTGTTGAGTGTGCTATCAATGACAACAACGTATGCTTCCAGTAATATCTCCATCTCTTCTATGCTCTCTTGTAGTACTTTCCAAACTCCTCATGCTCTCATGTCAGCTTGGAGCAACGCTCAAACTCTTCTCAAGATTTCTTCATTCAAGGGGTGATGAAACAGGTGAAACTGGAGCAGATACTCCGCCATCATTCAACTTCAATCCTATTAGTGACTGACCACTGTAAAACAATGACTCCATCTGTCTTTTCTTCTTGGTTAGACACATTTCAGCCATATCTCCATCATCATCCACAAGCTGCCTGATCTCATCCCTCACCTATAAACTATAAGCTAACGTATAATATGAATGATTAGTCTTCTACGAATCATATATTAGCAGTTCTAAAAGCTTTCACTATACAACTGAATCCAGAAAATAAATTCACCCAGTATGCTTATGCCCAATTTTCCCATTCGAATTGCTAACTCCTCTGACCATTAATGCCTTCAAACATACGATCACTTTACATCATGACAGTTGATTACCTCATTTGCTCTTTTTCTAATAATTTCTATCAACTGATTGGCACTTGATAGAGGATTCACGGATGCTCTACTCATCTTAACAAGTTTCTTGGGATTATTACAAGTCTTTAGGACTTCAGATATTGCTTCTGCCTTTTGCAATATAGCTTCCCTTCTTTCACGTTGTGATGTTGCCCCCTCTACATTATATGTGTTGGGCAAGTTCGTTGAATGGGAAACCAAGGACATCATATCACTCAGTTTGTGTGCCATCTTAATCATTCCGTGCTTCTGCAGCTCATCATTCAACCTTCGAAAGGTAAGGTACTGAGGAATGATGCCCCTGCGCAACATGTCCACAAACTCCTCAAATGCCTCTTCAAATCGATGCATTTTACAAAGCAAATGAACCAACATAGTGCTAGAGGCCAAGTCCATGTCGCAGCCTCTAGATCTCATTTCCTTGCTAACTTGGGCAGCCAAGTTCAACATCTCCTCCTCACACAACATCTTCAACAAAAGATGATATGTTAGTCGATCAGGGATATATCCAGATTCAATCATCCTGGTATACAGGTTCATCCCCTCCTCAATTTTCCCAAATTTTGAATAATGCCTAAAGAAGTAATTATATGTTGTAGTGGTTGGGACAAAACCCCTACTTATCATCACTTTAAGGATATCACTAGCACCTGCAAGATCTCCAGCCTTACAATAACCCTTTACCAAGGAATTATACGTTGAAAGAGTGGGACCTGACTCACATAACAAAATGCGCTCCATCATCCTTGATACCTCCTTAAACCTACCTGCTTCAGCTAATGCATCAATAATCGGATTATACACAATTGAATTTGGTTCAACTCCTTCCTTTATCATGTGATCAACCAAATTGATGGCACTCTCAACATGCCGCATCCGACAGTACCCTTCTATCATGGTCCCATAGGTTACAATACTTGGTTTGACATTTTCCTTCTTCATTTGCAACCAAAGTCTTTCTGCTTGTTTGAGATTTCTTGATCTTAACCATCCATTTAACATTATGTTATACACCCGAACAGACAAAACCCATTGCAGGTTAAATTCTCTTTGCTTATTAAGATAATCATTTGCCAAGTTAGCATGCCCTTCTTTACAAAGGGAATCCAACAAAATTTCAAATAAGCTTTTTGCTGCATCAGTATCACGAATCCAGGGCAAGTTGCAAGCGTACTCCAATGTTCTAATTGCAGCTTGAGTCATACCTATTAAGAATAATATCACTTTGTGATCATAAATCGTCAACAACAAAGAGTTACAATTTGCAAATCAAAACAAGCAAGTAAACCTGAAAATTTATCAAGTCATTAACGGTCTGTTCAAAGGCTCCAACACAGATTATAAGTCCCTCCAAAATCCATGCAACGTCATTAATAAACAACAAGATATTAAGTGCTCAAATCGAGCGTGAAATACAGTAGAATCCTAAACATGTTTAAAATGAAGCATCATGCTTAAAAAAATTACCTGCACGGGAATACCTTCTAAGAAGAGTAGCAAAGTTATCAGAGGAAACCAATTCTCGACCCTTACCACCATTAATCCGATCAAGAAGCAACAACCAGGCAGAATCAAATTCCCTAGCTTTACCAAGCAAATTCAGCATCCCATTAAAGAGGCTCGGAGGTATTGAAAACCCAGGTTTTTTCTGAGCCCAGAGAAACAGAGTGTGCAACAACTTGGGGGATGAATCAAAATGGTCAAACACAGCCTGCAATAAAGAGGGCTCCAGTTCGATGCCGGTCCGGTCCAAAGCATATTCAAGGGACTGACCGGCACGGGAGTCAGGGTCTCTGAGAAGGTTGGAAAGGGCGAAGAAGTCATTTTCCGAATAATTAGGACTCAAGGATGCACTTTGACCAGGCGGAAGATACGTTGGTATCGGTGGGACACAATGGGGATATCGGTGGGAGGAGAAGAGGCGGCGACCGACTAGTCGTACTAAGGTCATAGAGAGATTATTACTTTTTCGTCTAGCTCTTGCATTACTTTATGCTGGGCCACATGAGTGATGGTAAAGTTAGACTGGGTTGATGAATTCAGTGAATTTGTGATAGATTGAAGACTATAGAATAGAGGGTATCATCAAAAACAAGTTTAAAAGACAGAATCAAACCCTTTGGAGACTTGAACAATTAGTTAGCACTACTGCTCAAGAGAGTTGAGTACGTGCGAATGCTTCTCAAGCAAAGAAAAAAGAACGGTTATTTCCAAGCAAAAGGATAGACGAATTTAGGAATAAGATTGGAGCTCCTGATAAGATTCGAGTTACTGAGCTACGAAAGAGAGCCATTTTGTTGATTCGGATGTGCTTTTTGGGAATTTCATCGGGACTTTCCTTTTCCGAAAGAGAATATATATATATATGTGCCAAATGAATGGTTCAGATTAAGCATAAGCAATTCTACTGTTAATGAATTTTTAACTTTTCATTTCTTTTACAAGGAAATAAATAAAACGAAGGTTCATATTCGCACAGTTCATTTTGTGTTTGTGTTTGTTTTTATTTTTATTTTTAGTTTCTTTATTTTTATTTTTATTTTCATTTTTAGTAAAAAAATATGTTTGTTTAAGTTTTTGTTTTTGTTTTTAGTTTTAATTTCTTTAGTTTTTAAATTAAAAAAAATATGTTTTTTTAAATTTTTTATTTTTGCTTTTAGTTTTAATTTCTTTCGGTTTTTAAAAGTTATAAAAATTATAAAAAGTGGTTTTTGTTTCCTGTTTATATTTTTTTAATAATCTGATTTACCATTATTAAATATATTATTTAATTATTTAAATTTTAATAAAATTATGCATAATTTAATTCAACATTATATATTTAATAAATTAAATTTAATTATAAATAATTATAAATAATTTAATTTAATTTAATTTTTATAATTAATTTGTACGTAATTAAATTTTAATAATTATTAATAAGTATAATTAAATTTAAAATATATAAATATTCAAATAAAATCTGATTTATATTTAAATATATTTCAAATAAATATTAATTTTTAAATTATTTATTTTATTAAAATAAGATAATATTAAAATAAATATTATATAGGATAATAAATAAATTTATTTTATTAAAAATACTTTATCTTTAAGTTTTATCTAATATGTAATTATTATTAGTGATAAAAATATAACTATATTAACCAAGTTTTTGTTTTCATTTGAAGGAAAAACAAAAACAGAAAACAGAAAACAGAAAACTATAATAGAAAAACAGAAGTAGAACCAAACGATCCCTAAATTTTCAATATTAAATGGATCATCAAGAATGAAAATATTATGCACAAGTACAACAAGAATATTGATACTAATATAAAAAATTGGGTAATCAAACTTTTACTCATTTCAAAAAAATTTATTCCTTAATTAAACTTTTCAAACTAATTACGAAGACTCTGGTTTAAATTATATAGAAACTTTAGAACGTGATAAACTTTCCGATAATTTTGATCACATCTATCTTTAAGTATACATAATCAATTTCAATTATTTATTAAAACTAGAGTATTCTGGAGTATCAATCTTACGATACTACTATGCTTATTAATCCTAGCCAAAATACAATGATATATTATAAAAGCTAAGTAAATTATAAAACTAACTAACAAGATAACAAACATCATGGTTTTGGGGTTCATTTATGTGGAATTCTATTTATTATGGCTAAAATAACAATTATAATAAGAATCTTGCATGATAACTATAATGCCCTTTCTTAAGGTAAACAAGTATATCCTACAAGATAACTACCACATCTTGATGCGCAATTTAACCTAATGAAGCTCATCAAGAATATGTAATCTATTTAGTTATCAAAATAGTCTATAAAATCCCTTTCTTTAGTCTTTAAAGTATTTATTATCCTAATATATGGATTGTACTTCACCTCTTAGACCTTCATATAAACCCTAAGATTGAATCCATATTGATCGGACATAAATCCAACAATTAAGACTAAAGGAAATAAATTTAACTACACAAATATTTTATATTGCATTATGAATTAAAAAATATGTCACAAATTATATCCTTATCCTTAATAAAGCTTTCAACTACTAAATATTATAAAAACAAAACTAAAACAAATCATTGTTAATATAAAAGTAAGAAAGGAAAGAAAGAATTACAAGAATAGAAAGGAAAGAAAGAATTACAAGAATTGTCACAGTGTCCTTTAGTCTTACTCCAATCCCTCCTTGATGTTAAGAAAGCACAAAACTAACAATTTAGTGATAAAAGAGATTGTCACAGTCTCCTCTGAAGTCTCCTATAAAGAATCATGATGGGAATTAAGCACCTACTCTTCGAGTTCTAAAGGCTGGGGCAGTTACATTCATACGAAGTAGGTAAGGAAAGACAAAGAAGCCTAACAACCTAATGGTAGATCTCTACATAAGGAGTGAGGCTTATACTTTCAAAGGCTGAAGTTACACCAATCATGATGATCCAAGTGAAGGAGCAAAATGAAGAATTACATTTATAGAATGTAGTTTTCATGTGGCTTAGAGGATAATCGATGTTGGTCTTGCATTGTTGTTGAAGTGATAAAGAAACAAAATATAATCGGCACTAGAGTCATGTTTCCTCGGTGGAAATTTTTAATTTGATTTTATGAACAAGATTTTTAGAATAAAACTGGCATTGGAGTTCATTATGCGACTAATACGCATTGAAAATAACAGAAAATAAAACCTAACTCTACAAAACAAATTTGCAGTAATGGTGAGAAAGGATTGTATCTGTAAAGAGTGTGTGTTTAGCTTTCGTAATGAATTAATCATTATATAGGAATGGGAGTAGGGTTTGGTTGAAATCAATTAATAAAATAAAATAAAAATAAACTATTGAAGGTAAATTAAATCAAGCACTACAAATTTGCTAAGATTAATCAACGGGTGTTGAATCCAGTTTGTAGTTCAACCTCGAGCTTCACATGAATGTGCATAATCAATCGTCATGTTGTTCTCATACCTTTCTTTGGAACTATTAATCATAGATTAACAATAAGCTTTGTTAATCCTAGTTTTCTCTTAAGTTGTATCTAACTAAAACAAGATCTTTAATTACTTCTCGTTATCAAACAACCTATAATCAACTCTTTAGATTTAGTGTGACAACTGCAATATATAATAAGAAAACAAGTTAATCTAAGCAACAACTACATAAGCTTGGATCATTTAACCTATTCTATGTTATACCTAATGATGTTCAACTATTAGTTTACCACAAATTAATCATATGTTCAATAATTATGTATTCCAATCTATATTTTGGCAATTAATCCATACATGAATAATCTATTAGGCCTATCAAAATCATTTATACATAAATCCAAAAGTTTAAAGATAGAATAACATGGTCAATCCTAAAAGAGAGTTAAGAACAATATCAATAGATTAATTAACACTCAAATATGTTCGTCAGTGTCAAAATCCCCTTTTAACTAGAAAGATGAAGATTAGCTCCTTACAACTCTCAAAAAGGGAAGGAATCTGCCTCCTTTTTTTGTCTTTAATCTCTTCATCCCCCTTTTTGGCCTTTTAAATGCCTTTTATAGTGCAAAATTAGGGTTATGTGGTTGCATATGATTAACTGCATAAGTGCATAATTGATCATGTATGTTAATTTTGCATAATTACAAAGTTATATGGTCGTAGAGAGATACAAAACCAACTTACATGATTTTTAAGTCACCTACACAACCATATAAGTCTCTACTAGAGCGTGTACGCCTCAAGGTTGCTTAAAACAACTTCTTCGAGCTCGTAAACATATCTAGTGAGTTACATATTCCTATACACAATTGTGTAATTCACAATAGCTTCAATTCTCCCATTCTTTGTCCCATCTTCACACTAATTTATCTTCTTATTACTCTATGAAGGCAAAAAAGATCCAACATTTGATAAAATGACTCTAAGGACAGGAATTTAGCTCATTTTGATTCTTATTTCCCATGCTTAGCTTTTGACCTTCCTTAGGCAAAACTAAAAATCAAAATTAAAATCCAAAACACTTCTTGTTTAACCATATTTCCTAAGAACAAACAGTAATAAGAAAAGAGGAATAACTTTCAGAATCATGGAAAGAATTTAACATTCAATGTTTTTAATTATGATCAATCAGTAACCATTCTTTTTAATAAATTATCAATCTGGGGATAAACTTTCACAAGTTATGCTTCAAAATAAGATAAGTTTATAGGTATGCTCAAAAACCTTTCCTGAGCAAGACTTTCCATGACTTTGCATATCATTTCAATTCTTCAACACTAAAGATTCACATTCATAATCATAAATCAAAAGACATTTTGTTTACTAGTTTTAGCTATATCACCAGTATACGTGTTGTATATTGTAGTACAACTGATATCAGTCCCACAAGGCTTGAATATAGTTACCTAAGAATTTAAATTACACTTTTTCTAAGGTAAAAAAAGGTTGAATTAACTAAAAATTAAAGTAAATTAACAAAACTTGATGATTGAACAAGTAAAAGATAATAATGAAATTGAAGTTAATGATGGAAACTTAGGGATGATTCTATCATTGTTTTTTCTTCCCTTCAACTTGTCAATTCAACTATGCTTAATCCTAGACATCCAAACGGTTTGATTACTATTTCTCAAGATTTGATCAAGTAATCCCAATTGAAATATATAAAAAGTTTAGTTGCAATCTTTCAATTTCTTAAAACTATTCCTAACTACTCAGTTGGATTTGAAACAATCCTAAGGATAATTAACTCACAATTAAGATCTCTTTTCAATTGCTTGTTAACCTACTATTTGTAAGTCTATTTAGGTACCAACTATCTTTGCATAACTTAACACAACTATTTTGATTCAATTTCTAGATTCAAATCAAGTATGAGCATAACAAATATCACAAAGTAGTAATATATTAAATTCAATAAGGTAAAAGTTATACAAAACAATTCAAGAATAAAACCCTAATATAGATTTAGCAATCTATAATCTTGTTCAAAAAACAACTATTCAGATTTGGCATATGAGGTAATGAAATGGAAGAAGAGAAGAAAATGAGCCTTGATTTGGAAAATCTGGCAAGCTGTAGTTGATCTTGATGTTTCCACTTTGGATATTCTCTTTTTATGATGTAAAACCTCCTTTTTTGGTGTTTTCTTTTTTCTTTATAAACTATTGAGACTTCTAGGGTTTTGCCTAGGTTTTTCCACTAATATATCTTCCAAAAATAGCCTCATAGCATCCAAAGTATGAAAAAAATTGGTATCTTGGAAACACCTTACACGATCATACATGGCTTTTCTCCTGCTCTTCGGTAAGTTTGTCAATGGAATGTACGATCGTGCAAGAGGCTCTCTAATCTGCTGGCTTGTGCATAATCATGCATGTCCATACTTGTAACACCCCCTATACGAAACCTACAACCATCCACATATAAGGCTACCAATTTCCTGTACATAGATTCACGACGTACATTTCAGTTTAATGCTATGCATATACACATTACAAAACTCCCCAATGCTTAACATTATCATTTAATAGTAGTAAAGCATTTTTACATTTACATTTACAGGGTAATTGTAGCCTCCCAATCTCGCAAGACACGTACCTGACATCCTGAGTGATATATGAGTACGTACCCCGCAAGAGTGGCATGCTAGCTCAGTCAGTCAGCGAAATCTCATTACCAGTTTTTTTTCAAAACAACACACATAGGCGGAAATCAATAATCAAAATGGGCCCACTTTTATTCATAAACATTTTTTATCGCAACATTACAATCATTAAACAACTCATCAGAATTACATTAATCACTTGGGCCCATTACAGATACAAACACATTGTACAAAAATTGCGGAATACACATTTTGATACAAAAATAAGAAAAGCAAATGCATACTCAAACTGATCCCGACCTTTATCTCTTACTTGAATGTGGTGGCTATACTCCCGTTTACCTAATAGGTAACTCTTCTAAGCCTGAAAAATATTACAAAATTTGGGTGAGTTTTGTTAACTCAGTGAGTGACCATCTTCGATGGCTTACTCAATCATATAACATATACAGTTCATATAATCACATCATTCACGTCATTTCATTTATAATCATATTAAATCACTAACATTTCACATTCATGTAAGCACTTCATTCACATCTTTTCATTTAGCACATAACATCACATATCAATTTCAGAGTAATCATACCGATCATTTCATTCTTACGAAATGCACATATCACTTATAAATGCAATGCACATGAGACTCGCTTTGATTTCTTATTTTGTTATGATCGAGTGCCTTTTTACTAGCTCATATCCCTTGTGGATACCGAGCTGGCCCATATTCCTTGTGGATACTGAGCTGTATCAAATAATGTCCCATATCCCTTAGTGGATACCGGGTACATTCGCAACTGAGCCTGAGGCTCTTTTCACATTCTGAGCTTTAAGCTCTTTTTCACTGGCGACTCCAGTCACAACTGCATTTATCTTTCATGCATTCATGAAATGAAATGCATCAGTCGCATATAATCAAACGGTCACTTTCTTCCACTTTACACATGTCATCAGACTTTAGTCCGGCATTCAACTTTTAAGTTGAGAATCACTTTTTCATTCATATGCATAGTCACATGTTTCTTCAAAACTAGATCCAGCATCTAACAATCAAGTTAAGATATCACTTATTCCGTCCAATTCATATTCAAGTAGCACTTTAATATTTCATTCATGCATCAAAAGTCTCAGACCTTCAATGTCCGAAATCAGTACAATCACAATCACATTCATTAGTAATTCCATACAGAATTTGAACAGGACAAACAGTAAGTAAGACCATCACTCCAGATAGCTATTGCCTTGAAGTCCTAGCAATGTCTGGATGTTGTCGCTCAATGTGCTCCTCTATAACATATAATACATACACATATCACAATTTTGCACAATTATGAATTCATTTGTGCATATTCATATATGCTGAATATGTACAATGCATGTTAATGACAATTTCAGGTTCCTTATCATTATTCTTGTTACAATAATCATTCATATATCAAAACTCAATTTATCAATCCATATTTGTCTAAAAACATACTTTCGGGTCCACTTTGCATGATTATTCTCATCAGGAAAGTGAAGTAATTTGATAACACTTCCTTCTAGAAAATTGTTCTCCCATGTCTTAAATTTTTAATGATACCAAGATCATTCAATTTGATTCAATATTCCAAAAGTTAAACTCAATTTACTTTGGACTATTCTTAAAACATAACTGTACTTTATATTCAACTTTAAGTCCGATTCTAGAATTCTTAAAGACAGAATTAAAATTCAATCTCTTCAGACAATTTGTAGCCATATGTCTCTAGTTAAATTTAAATCAATAATAATTCCATTTGGAAATATACAGATCAAGATATAGTCACAATACTGAAGCATGCTTAGTGAAATCATTCCAGTTAACAATATTCTAGCACTCCTCATCATATTCATCCTACATTTATCACTCAATCTTTTCCAAATGGATTCAGATGACCATAAATTTTGGTGGATAGGTATAACAATGTGTTATGAGTTTGTTGAATCAAATCTCATGTCATTTGGAGGTCAGAAAAAGAAGTTATAACAATGTGTCAAATAGTAGAACACATCTATTATGCAGGATCGTGCACTTCCAAATGACCTTCTTAAGTCACGATCGTGCTTGGGCATGATCATGCAGCCCCTTATGACCCTTAAGAGTCATGATTGTGCACACCCGTTTATTCCAACTTCTTCCAGCTCTTCCCCAAAATAGACTTTCGGGATAATCTTTCTTGGTCATTTTGACAAGGAATATAAAATATTTAGGCAAAACACTCTTCTGAAAAATTGTTCATTTATGTCTTAATTTTCTAATGAAGCTAATTTCATACAATTTGGTTTAGTGTTCTATAAGTTATACCCAAAAAATAACAGACTGTTCCTAAACTACAACAAAATCTAAGAACTCGACTTCAAGCCAAAGTTTGAATCTCTTATAGACAGAATTAAATTTCGATTTTTTTGGTAATTCAGTAAATTTTATAAAAAATAATAAGAGGTTATGTACATAATAAGGGATTTGCTAAACAGAAATCCCATACGTACCAAAAGAACAAGTCAGGACAACAACATCACCCAAGTGCACCAACAAGGCTATCAACACAAAAAGACCAAACACATAATCCAAGCTCAAAATACTAAAGCTGCAATCACCAAAACTTAGGAAATGGAATGAAAGGAATTTCTACTGTTTGTCCTGTCCTCTGTCATGAGTGTCTTTGTTCGCATACCTTGCAAGCTATATCATCTGTAGGGAATGATTTTCCCTCTGTTGACTCACCTTCCTTAAGGTAGTGGGACTGAAAAAGTTTATTGTGCCCGTGAGCTAGTAGTTTAGTGCATTGAAAGAAATGAATTTGTCTCCCCAACAAAATAGCCACCGGCATGACAATGTTAGTACATAAAAGATCTAACTACCTCTCGAAGTGTTTTGGCTGACAATCTCCAGAACTTGAAAGATGTTCGTGGCTCTTAAGCTCTCCATCTCCATAGCTACATCCCTGAAAGCTCTAGAGTTCCTTTCGGTCCAAATGTGGTAGACTGTAGTGGATAAAAGAATAGGGAAGATAGAAATCTACTGAGGATGTTGGTGAAACCAAGATAGGATAGAAGGAAGGCTGGAGTAGTTGGGAATGTTGATTTGGAAGTGGGTGAGGCAATGGGTCCAAAAAGATTTGGAGAAAGGGTAATGAAAAATAGATGTTCATTTGATTCCACGTCTGAAATACAAAGGGAACAATGGTTAGGGGTATATAGAAAGTGAAGTTTATCCCTTGTTAAAAGTTTTTTGAGGACGGCTAGCCAAAGAATGAAAGAACATCTTGGGCTGCTATGTTTGAACCAAACCAGGGAGTACCAAGGAACTTGTTGGGAAGATGGTCTTAAGAGATTATAGGCTGAAACATTGGTGTAAATTTTTGAAAAACTAGGCAGCCAATCCAAGTGATCTAGAGAACTATTCAGTTGGTATTGAATAGGTTCAAAGTCTTCAATAATCTCCATAGGAAATAACTGCCACCGCCATACATTATTGCTAATTATTTCAGAAACCTTTGCTGTCATAGGTAACCCCGATCCATGTATCTGTCTGGGTGATAAGAAATTCCTTAGGATTCCCCTCGGATGCCAAGGATCCTGCCATAAGAGAGTGGACTGCCCATTACCTATCCTAAATCTGAATTGATTCCTTAATTTGTCCCTCACACTCAAGAGTTTCCTCCAACTCCAGGAACTATTGGTGGTAGGTTGAGCATTCCAAAATTTTTTTTGTCTCAAAATGATCGTATGCACCCATTTAACCCATATGGCTTGGCTATCATTGAAAAGGTACCAAATCCTCTTTCCTAACAAAACAATGTTCCAAGTTGGCAAATGTTTAATCCCTAACCCCTTTCTTTTTTTGGCTTGATAAGGTCACTCCATTTAACTTCGGATTGATAGTGACTGTCTACCCTCCCATCCTATAGAAAGTTCCTGAGTTTAGCTTCTAGTTCTTTGAGGACAGCAGATGGGAGAATAAAGAGGGAGGCCCAATACACCTGGAATGAAGAAAGGATGGAACTCACTAGTTGAAGTCTAGCCGCATAGGAAAGATTTTTGTGGGTCCATTTATTAATCCTCACATCAATCTTATTCAATAAGGGTAAACAATCTCTACTCGATAACCTTCCCGTAATGAGGGGAATTCTTAGATACTTTATGGGTAGGGAACCTCTGCTATGGCCAGATATTTGTGCCAATTGGTTGGTCAAGTGCTCCATACCATGAGAAAGGAAGAACTGACTCTTGGAAGGATTCATTTCCATTCCAGAAAAACGAGAGAAGGCATTAAGACAATTGATCAAGAGTTGGGCTGAGTTGATGTCAGCATGATAGAAGAGCAAGAGGTCATTCGTAAACAGAAGATAGGTGAGATTAAGAGATTTACATCACCGTTGATATTTAAAGGAAGGGTTTCTAACAATGCAATCATTCAGCTCCTTGAAAAAACTTCCATACAAATAATAAAAAGGTAAGGGGATAAGGGATCTCCTTGTCTAAGCCTAGATTTACCTTTGAAGAATTTGGTAGGACAACCATTGATCAAAATGCAGTAAGAGGGGGAAGAAATACACTCTTGGATCCAAGATATGAACTTGGGAGGAAGGCCTAGAGCCTCTAAAGAATTAAAGAGGAAATCCCAATGTATAGAGTCATAGGCTTTTTGGAGGTTGATCTTAAAGGCACATCTCTTTTGATTATTAGCAAGGTGGTAATTTTTGAAAATTTCTTGGGCAAGCAGGATGTTATCACCAATTCTCCTATGTTTTATGAAAGCACTTTGGTTAGGACTAATAATGTGGGGGAGAATTTCTCTAATCCGATTTGCTAAGATCTTAGCTATCACTTTGTACAACATATTACAACAGGAGATAGGTCGATAATCTACCATTGAGGTTGGGTGAGCTTTTTTCGGGATAAGGGTAATAAAAGTAGAATTAAGATCTTTAAGAAGTGTCCCATGCTGAAAAAAATCTTGTATAGCCCTAGTAATATCCTCCCCAATGATGTGCCAAGTATGTTTGAAGAAAAAACCATTGAACCCGTCTGGGCCAGGTGCCTTATTCGGATTGAAAGAGTCAAAAACCTCTCTAATTTCTTGAGCTAAAATGTCAGCTATGAGGGGAGTAGAGAAACTTTCAGATATGGCTTGAGGAAAAAGGGGCTCCACAAATTCCTTGGAAGAAAGAAGGGGTTTCCTACTACCAATGGAACATTGAAAGAAGTCAACAAAATGCTCTTAAATCTCTTTAAGGCCTACTATCCTTCTCCTATTACCTACTTCTAAAGAGTTGATAGTGATTCTGTTTTTGTTGGCTATTAAGGAGTTGTGAAAAAACCTGATGTTCCTATCCCCTTCCCTTAACCACTTAATCTTGGAGGCCTGTTTAAGGAATGACTCTTGATCATCTAAGGCTCTAATAAGGTCATTGATGGCATCTGATTCTTGAGCAAGTAACTTATTCGATTGAGGTATATGCCTCAATTTATCTTGAATGGTATGAAGAGCATCTTGACAGTTCTTGACTCTCTTATTGACATCTCCCACTTGTCCTGAGTTAAGAGCTTTGAGTGCTCGTTTTACCATTTTATGTTTGGACACTACACAGAACATGGGAGATCCCCTTATATGGGATGACCAAGCTTCCTCCACTAGTTGTAAAAAATTTGGTTAAGAGGAAAGAAAGTTAGAGAATGTCAAAGGAGAAGTTGTTCTCGGGATGGGGAGACCAAATTTGACCTTTATTGGAGAATGATCTAAAATGTTCGGATAATGAATGACACTATAAACACGAGGAAAATTAGAGCTCCAAGCAGAATTAATGAGAGTCCTATCTAGCTTCCTAGCAACATAATTAGGCCTACTTTGTTTGTTGTTCCATGTGAAATAAGGACCACTAGAGTTATGGTCGTAAAGTGCATGACCATCAACCCAATGTCTAAAGTCAGTCATACTTTGGAGAGCTGAGTGACTACTAAGTTCAGCCTTATGAGGGTGTAAGATTGCATTAAAGTCCCCAGCAATAATCCAAGGCGTGGAGGATATGGAAGGGCTAAAGTTTGCCAAGTTTCTCCAGAGTAACTTCCTATGGTTTAGGTTGTTGGATCCATAAACACAAGT
>JAOSBL010000210.1:30584422-30595401 GCA_027568915.1 Erythroxylum roraimae
TCAACACATTATAATCATTCATATCATGCATATGTAGTGCACATGAGACCCACTTTTCATTTGTTACTTTGTTGTGATCGAGTGCCTAAACTTTCTCGTATCTATTTTAGATACCGGGCTCATTGATAACTGTCCCGTATCCATTTGGGATATTGGGTCCTTAAACGTTGAGCCTGAGGCTCTGATGCACATAACTGAGCTTGTTAGACACTCCGCCCTAGTGAGTAACGAGCCCGACGTCCTAAGTGACATCTGAACGCGTATGCCACAAGGGTGGCGTGGCCCCACTAGGACAAACACCAAAAACAACTCACTTCTCCTATTTCTGAACAAATTTTGGGAAACCCCTAACCGAGATTTCTAATCAACTTGAACCAAGCATTTGTGGCTCTATATCTCTAGTATATTTAGAGACAAGAATCATCGCATTTGGAGGTCCCATAACAAAGTTATGGCTGAAAGACTCGAACAGGGCCTTGACCTCAAACGTACTGCACCTGTCTTGGGGCAATTAGTATAGCCGTCAAAAGAGGGTATCAATTTAAGATCATCTTAGCATGTTTTGATAGAAGACTTTGAGATCTACAACTTTTATGAAAACCTCAAATATGAATTCTATCGTCTGAAAGGTCAAAAATTTGACCAAACGATTCAAGCTAAACAGTGTACAAAAGAAGCGGAGGGTCAACTATTGAGGAAGCTGAAAGCAGACGAATGCGGAACAGACGAATATGGAAAGCAGACAAATACAGAAAACAGACGAATGTGGAAGGCAGACAAATGCAGAAAGTAGACGAATACCGAAGGCAGACGAATGTAGATGAATGCGAAAGGCGGACGAATGTGGAAGGCAGACGAATGCGGAAGGCAAACGAATGCGGAAAGCAAACGAATGCGGAAGGTAGACAAATGTTGAAAGCAGACAATGCGAAAGGTAGACGAATGCGAAAAGCAGATGAATGTGGAAGGCAGACAAATGTGGAAAGCAACTTAAGACAAAGCAAATTTAACTTAATACGATGCAACGCTTAAGACGAAAGGTTCCTACAGACGATACATTCCTACAGACGATATGATGTCATCACAGACGAAGTGACATCATCACAGACGATATGCCTTTACATACGATACATTCCTACAGAAGATATGACGTCATCACAGACGAAGTGACATCATCACAAACGATACGCCTTTACAGACGATATGTCCTTATAGACGATACATTCCTATAGACGATATGGCGTCATCATAGATGAAGTGACATCTTATCAGACGATACGCATTTACAGACGATACATTCCTACAAATGATATAACATCATCACAAACGAAGTGACATCATATTAGACGATAAGCCTTTACAAACGATACTTCCTTATAGACGATACATTCCTACAGACGATATGATGTCATCACAGACAAAGTGACATCATATCAGATGATACTCCTTTACAGACAATACCACTTGATACTTCTAAATATCTCCCCTTCTAAAGACCATAACTTTGGACTCCGATATCCAAAAATCTCCTACTATAAACCGTTGGAAGCTAGAAGGAAGACCTACAACTTCCAAAAAGGCACATTTACCTAAATTAGCCTAAGTTAATTTAAGGCTATCCCTGACGTCCGGACATGGAATTTTTCTTTATGCAAACTTAGACATGCAATGCATGAACTTGAGTGGACGTCATGAGTAAAATGAAATATTAATCCATTTGCATCAAAAGATAAGAGTTTTTACAAAGCTTTAATGGGCATTTCAAGCCACAAATACATTAACATCTGGAAGTCCCAAAATACAAAAGAAAATACATGAATCATGAGTTGTTCAAAATGCAACTAAAGCCTTGCTTAACAAGGCACATAACTCACATCATTTATCTAATAACCACCTTGGATCACATACACTTAATCAATCATTTCACATTTTACATTCAACACATTATGATCATTCATATCAAGCATATACAGTGCATATGAGACCCACTTTTTATTTGTTATTTTGTTGTGACCGAGTGCCTAAACTGTCCCGTATCCATTTTGGATACCGGGCTCATTGATAACTGTCCCGTATCCGTTGGGGATACCAGGCTCATTAAACGTTGAGCCTGAGGCTCTGATGCGCATAACTGAGCTTAAAGCTCTTTTCATGTTGGCTACTCTGGACACAACTACCTTTATCTTTCATGCATTCCTGGAGTGAAATGCATCAATCACATATGGTTACTAATTCACTTTCACATATCATCGGACCTTAGTCCGGTATTCAACATTTATGCAAAGAAACACTTTGTGATCATGCATTCATTTCATGAAGCATTTAGTTCGTCACAATCACATGCAATTAGCACTTCAATATCGCATTCGTATATCACAATTGCCGAACCTTCATTGTTCGGAATTCAACAATCAAATCACACTCATAATTATTCATAATCACTCAATTCATAACATAAACAAAACAAACAATAAAGAAAGACCATCTAGGTCTAATCACAGTACGCTCTAGATTAGTATTAACTCCCGTGATCTGGAAACGTCTGAATGCGAACGTTTAACCTGCACATCACAATTATGCAATACGCACATTGCAATCACATTAATAATTGCATTATCGCTTAAACATTCAGTTTTACACATATGCATATGTGTAATGTATAATGCATGCTCAATAACAATCCCGGGTACTTTATCAAACTTCATATCAAATGCTCATTTTCATTACATAAGTCAATCACTCATCATTTCTTTTATAACATTACTTGCTCTTATTATCAA
Organism: Erythroxylum roraimae; assembly: GCA_027568915.1. NCBI lineage: Eukaryota > Viridiplantae > Streptophyta > Magnoliopsida > Malpighiales > Erythroxylaceae > Erythroxylum > Erythroxylum roraimae. Next base: position 30,587,203 of record JAOSBL010000210.1, read on the forward strand.
ATTCTCATTCACTAAAATTTGATACACTTTACTCCTCTTCTTTGAATCATAACCTCAATCATGTGAATATCTTTATTCCCAAACAAACTCATACCTTTGGTACTTTGATATCAACACTTCTTTCACTAAGGTTGTTCCAACATTACAAGATTATACATCATCCAAACTCTCCTTTCTTTTTATAAATTTCTCCAAATTTCCAAACCTTCAGGTCTATTTTCCATGATCAATTAGACAACGCAAAAAAAGTAATTTAGCAACACTTTCTTCTAGAAAAATGTTCCTATTGTCTTAAATTTCTAATGACACCAAAATCATTCAATTTAGTTCAGAAATCCAAAAGTTATACCTCAAACATTTTTTGGACTGTTCTTATACTGAAACAGTACACTACACTCAACTTTCATCCAGAAAATGAAAGTCTTAAAGACTGTATCAAAACTCGACGTCTTCATGTAATTTGTAGCACTATTTCTCTAGTTTACTCCAAATCAAAAATCATCTCATTTAGATGACTAAAGATCAAAATATAACTAAAATACCTTAGCATGTTCAGTGGAATCATACCAGTTCATGCTATTCCAATAGATTCCCTCACTTTCCTTCAATCAAACTTTTTCAAATCAATTCATAATGCTACCAATTTTTATAGAGAGATATAAAAATGTGTTAAGAATCTATTGGTTTAAGAATCACTTCATTTGGAGATTGTATCGTGAAGTTATGGCTGAAATAATCCAACATGATTATGTCCTCAATCATATTGAACCTATTTTGGGACAAATGGCATAACTTTCACTATAGATATCGTATTAAGGTCATTCTTATACGGTTTCAAAGAGGACTTCTAGATCTTGTGAAGATTCCAAAGTGGGATTTTGTCATTTGGAGGGTCAAAATACAGGCCATGTGAAACCACACGGGCAAACCGTGTAACCCACAGGTTTGGCAATTTTTCTGCATCAGGAATAGACGGCCAGTATGAATATACAAGGCCTGACTGTGTAACCTTCAGGTTTAACAAAAATATTCACTCTCCAAGACCCCTCCAATAGATCCTAAATCTATTCTAACATACCTTTCACTCATAATCTTCCCAAAATTCACCTATTCTAATGCAATATCACTTCATAACAATTCAAACATCAATTAGATTTCAATAACTCTCAAATCTCTACTCTCAACTCATTTGATTCATCATCTCAAATGGATAAATTCTTCAAATATACCTAATTTCAACTCAACATAATCCATACATAGTTCACATTCCCTACTTGATCATAAACACTCAAAATATAACACATTCTCATACGCTCAAAATAGAACACAACATTTAGGGTTAATGGTTATAACTTGAGAGAGAGTAATCAATCCTAGGATCGTCTAGGACCAATAATCCAATAATTCATAATCAATTAGGTTAGCGTTAAAGATAGGTAAAAATTTCCCTTTCTCTCAATTGATAGTTCCTTTAAGTTGATTTTTAAGTGTATGTTGCAACTGCTACTTTGTTAATATTTTCGTAATTGATTCTTGGAATTGAGTTGCATGATCGAATAAAATTCTTGCCTTCGTTTTGTTACATTTTGAATTACTGCAAATTATTTTGGCCTTAGATTTTAGGATTAGATTTTCCCTCCTCGTGCGATCGACACCTTAGGTACTACGTGAACGACCCGTACGCTTGCAGATTATCGAGGTTATTAATTATAACTTACACATATCGGAAAACCACAATCAACTATCATAGAGGATGTTCAAAAATTGACAAACCACGCAACCCCTCCAAACCTAAACAGATAGATCCATGTTCTATCCTTAGGACTCTAAGTATATGGATTATGGAAGAAAAGAAACCTCAGATGGTTTGGTGGAACCAACTTTCCCAAAGAGGTTCTCGTATCTGAGATCCTCTATGAACTCAGAGAGCTCATTCTACTTCGAAACCTCAATCAAACATTGACACAACTATCCTAGCTTCACTGAATGTATAACTTGAAGCTACGCTCAGATGTAAACATATGTATAGGGAAGAGATGCAGAGTGAAATACAATACAGAAAAAACAACAAAGAGGAAGCTAAAATATTACCTAATCAACTAAACCAGCTTAGTCAAAACCATCAGATCTCCACGAGTTCCTCGTCACTTGCTGATTTCCCTACGGAGATAAACACATGATTGTGAGATTGCAATCCAAGTTGCGAGAAGGATGAAAAGAGGGATGATAAACAAGGATCACATCCTTATCTTTGGTTAGATGGAAAGAATCTGAGAAAGGAAACTACCTCCGATCATACCTTCTCTTTTCTCACAACCTTAATTTGGTAATACTAGAACATTCGATGCATAAAAATGGCAGATCCTTACCTCAGTTTCAAATAATAATGTTTTGGCAAATGAGTGTGCTCTTGGTGTAACGATGTTGTTCCAATAGATGATGATGTTTAATGTGGTTTTAAGTTTGCTTTTGTTGTAAAAGACTAAGGAGAGTTTAGAACCTCTTCGAGAATGTTCTTTATTCTTTCTTTTCAATACATTTTAATTCTAAAAAAGTATTTCCTAATAACATAAGCTCAAGGTCAATCTATATATATGTGCCCAATGACCTTTTAAAATGCGTATGATCAACACAAATCTTAAGACTTTCACTTATATTAGGACAATATATATCATGTATGACTGAGAGAAAAATAATGATCATCTTTATTCATAAAACATGCTATTATAATATATGAAAAACATACAAATGTATAAGGAGCAAACATAGTGATCCCTAACTAACAGTGTTTAAGGATTTCAATACACCTATAATGTATACATGTCTTTCAAAAACATGTGGATAAGTAATTTAACCAAAGGATCAGTTGTAACATCCCATTACTTGCGGGGAGGCCAGAATGGTAAATATGAGTGATCAATGAGAGATTAGAAATACATTTTTCATGCTCATGCATGATATGTCATACACATACACATGAATAGTGAATTTTTCTGCATATGAAAATAATTGTACATGAATTCATGAATAATTTTAGGTATAATTGGATTAAGTTGTGTTATTTTTGAGAAATTGGAAATTTACCATATTGGAATTTTATTGATTAGTGTGATTGTGACATTTTTTTAATTTTGGTGAATTTTTGGTGATTTTCCAAAATTATAGAGGGTTTTTGGAAAATAGGAAAAAGGAGTTAAAGGAATATTTGGAGATAATTAGACTATAAAGAGGAGAATTATGAGAGCTAAAGGAATCAGTTAAAAGAAACTTAGTTAGAGCTTAGACCATAGGAAATTGACAAGTGTTAAGTTGCTTTTATAATTTGTTAGAAGTAAGTTACTGTGATCTGAGAGTTAAAGGCTTAGTGATATTTTTAAGTTTCCTTCTTTATCATCACCTTCTCCGAATTTCTTCCCATACACAGAGTTTTTCATCAAATACTTTCCAAAAGCTTTCTTTTCTTTCCATAACCCACACAACTTCCCTACTATTAATTGTTTCTTTTGCCTTAAGAAAAACCAAAAGCTGGTCTTTTTATACAGTGAATACGCAATTTTGCATGGAGTTTAAGTCTTTGGGATCGTTAAAGCTCATGGAGTTTTTAGCAAGTAAGTATTGAGAAAATCTTTTGGAGTTATGGATTTATGAAATGAATTTGATCAATTCACTGTCATCTGCATGAACATGGGGTTTACGCGTATATATTCATGAACACGGTGTTGATGGGATGAAAATATAGATATATTGTTATTTTAGTTTTGATGATTATTAATGATCAGGTGATGAAATAGCAATAAAATGGTGTATAAGATGAGTATAGGAAATGAAAATATAAAAAGGTGATATGCTCTGTTTCTTCACTATGCATGTATGTTTATATGTATGTGCATACATGAGTTGATGAAAGCTTTAGAGATGATCAAGAAAATGATTTTTGAGTTGAAGAGTAGTTGAAAAATGACGGTCTGAGATGGGAATGAGTGTGTAAATGAAGTTTGAGAAGAAAATAGTGAATGTGATAAAAAGTTGAAATTTGCAGAACATGAAGAGTGAGAAAATGGATATCTAAATTTTTTATGATCTTGATAGAACTTGGTTAATTTTGCGTTTTAGAGGTAGTGTGGATTGTGGTGAATGAGTTTAGTGAAATGGAGTATATTAGAAATTGAAGTGTTGGTTTTTGAAAAGTGGAAGTCTGAAAATTCTGAGAATGAATAGTGGGAGAGAGTTAAATTTTTGATCTGAACTTCGGTGAATTTACTGTACTGATCTAGGTAGATTTTGACAAAATGGTCTCCATTAAAGTTGTAGATCTTTCTTTTAGCTTTCCATTGATATAAAGTTTGTAGATTTTGGAGTTCTGGATCAAAAGTTATGGAGGTTTGAAGTTGAAATATCGGTGGAGAAAAAGAAGTGGAATTGTGACTTTGGGGTTCAAAATGGATTTGCACCATCATGAGGATTGTGAAAATGCATCATTGTACATAAGCACGATGGTGACTTTGGTGATAAATGGGAAAATGCACCGTTGTGCATAAGCACGATCGTGCATTTGAGGTTTTCCCTTTTTTCTGAACAGTCTTGCTTCTTTTGACCATAACTTCTTCTTTAGACCTCCAAATGACTTGATTCTTAAATGATTGGATTCGTAAGACATTGTTCCATCTCTCCATAAAAAATTGGTAGCATTCTGAATTGATTTAAAAAGGATTGATTGAACGAAATTGAGAGAATATGTTGGAATGGTATGAATTGGTGTTGTTTTACTGAACATACTTTGGTGTTTTAATTATATCTAGATCTATAGGATTCCAAATGAAATGATTTTTGATTTGGAGTAAACTAGAGAAATAGGCCTACAAGCCATGTGAAAAAGTAGAATTGTGATTCAATCTCTAAGATGTTCAAATTCTGAATGGAATTTGTACATAGTACACTGTTTTTAAATATGAACAACCAGAAAATGTTTGAGGCATATCTTCCAAATTACTGAACCAAATTGGGTGATTTTGGTGTCAATAGAAACATAAGACACTGAGGAACACTTTCCTAGAAGAGATTAAGACCAAATTACATCATTTTCACCTTCTGATTGAATGTGAACAGTAGACCTGGAGATCTAGGATTTTGGAGAATTTATAAGAAGAAATGAGAGTTTTGATAATGTGTGATCATATAATGTTGGAATAACATTAATGAGTGAATTATTGGTATTAAAGTACCAAATATATGTGTTTAATGGAGATTAAGTGGTCCATATGATTAAAGTTGTGATTTAAAAAGGGAAGTGTATCTAGTGAAAATGAACAAGAAATGAGTTATTATGAAAGCAAGTGATGCAAAAAAATGAGAATGTGATAAAATGTGAAATTTGATAATATACCCGGAATTGTCATGAACATGCATCGTACATATGCCATACACACACATGCGCATAAATGAATGCTTATAATTATGCAAAGTTGTTAATGTGTGTGTGCAATGTGTGTATTGTATAAATGGGTTGTGCAGGTTAAAAGTCCGCATTTAGAAGTTTCCAAAATTTGGAAGTAAATGCTAATCTGGAGCGTACTGTGAGTAGACCTATATGGACTCATTTTATTGTTTGTTTTTTTGAATTTTTGTATTAATTGACTGCTGAATGCTTATATCAAAGTGATTGATTGTGTTAAATTCCGGACAGAAAGTCCGATGATTGTGAAATGTGGATGAGATATTGAAGTGCTACTTGCATATGAATGTGACGAACTAAATGTTTCATGATATGATTGATTGAAAATGTGAAAGGCATTCCATACACGAATGCATGATCAAATAATGGGAGTTGTGACCAGAGTAGTCACCGATCAGAGCTTAAAGCTCAAAGTGTGAAAAGAGCCTCGAGCTCAGAAAGTGATTAAGAGCCTAAAGCTCACTATATAAAATTAGCCCTGTATCCCCATCAGATAAGGGACAGTTAGTAATGAGCTCGGTATCCAATGGACATAGGACAGTTTAGGCACTCTGTCACAACAAAGTAATAAATGGAAAGTGGGTTTCATGTGTACTACATATGCATAATACGAATGATTAAAGTGTATTGAGTGTGAAATGTGAAATGATGTGAATGTGAATTATATGTTATGTGACTAGGTGAGTCATTAATGATGGTCACTCACTGAGTTCTCAAAACTAACCCAAAATTTGCAAATATTTTTTTCAGAATCAGAAGAATACCCCGTTAGGTAAATGGGAGTATACCTACTGCATGCAAGTGAGAGATAGAGGTCAGGATCAATTCGCATCTGCATTGTACTTCTTTATTTTTTGTACCGAATAATGTATTCAGAAAATTTGTGCACAATGTGTATACAAATGTATTTATGTTGTAATGTAAAGACATTATGACTAAAGTGTTTTGTATTTGCAACGAGCCCAAAAGGTTATTGAAATTTTGTTGATTGTATTGTTATGATAGAAAAAGTTTACGAACAAAGTGGGCCCAATTTGATTATCGATTTCTGCATATTATGTTTATGGTTTCAAAAAAAATTATACCGATTTTTGACTAACTGAGTACTCTAGCATGCCACCCTCGCGAGGCTCGGGCTCGGATATCACTGATGATTTCGGGTATGTGTCTTACAGGAGTGGGGTGCTATATCAGTAAGCATATCCTCAATCCTCAAATGCCCCACCTCAATGTCACCTTTCTATATTAATTCCTTGGTCAAATACTTGACCTCCAAATGCTTAGACCCTGTGATGTTTTTATTACTGTTATTGAACAACACAACAAAAAGATTATCACAATATAACCGAATGAGTCTAGTCACTGAATCAACCACAAAAAACTCAAAAATCAAATTCCTAAGCCAAGATGCCTGTGTAGCAACCCTATAGCATGCCACAAATTCTGCATGTGTAGTCGAGGAAGTCACCAGTGTCTGCTTGACACTCTTCCACAATAATGCACCTTCTGCTAACATGAAGATATATCCTGATGTTGACTTTCTATCATTCGAAAACATAGCAAAATCTGAATCTATATACCCTATAAGGTTCAGATTGTTGACCCTTCTATATGTTAACATATAATCTTTAATTCCCTTTAAATATCTCAACATTTATTTAACTACATTCCAATGGTCTATTCGTGGGTTAGCCAAATATCTACCTAATGGTCCAACAACAAATACAATGTTTGGTATATTGCACACCTGGACATACATCAGGCAACCAACCACACTAAAATAAGGCACGTTTTTTATAGCCTCTCCCTTTAGGTCATTCTTTGAACACTGTGCTAAAGATAATCTCTCGCTATAAGAGATACGTGCTACAACATGTTTACAATCAACCATCTTAACCCTTTGTAGCACTCGATCAATGTATGCTCTCTGTGAGAGGCCTAATGAGTGTCGAGACCTGTCCCAGTGAATCTTAATACCTAGGAAGAAAGGTGCTTCTTCAAGGCCCTTCATGTCAAAATGCTTGGCCAAAAGTTGCTTAATCTTATGCAACATGGTCAAGTCATTTGATGTGGGTAGGATATCATCCACATAATAAAGTACAAAGACAGCTTTACTCCCCCTTACCTTGTATTACAAGCATCTTTCAACTTTATTTTCTACAAAGTCAAAAGAGGTAACAACCTTATCAAACCATATATTGATTTTCTTAGTTTACAAACCTTGTTAGGCTTTTCATGATCCTGAAATTCTTCATGTTGTTCCATATAGACCTCTTTATATTATGCTTCATAGATTGCATTTTGTCTATCATTGCATCCCACCACAAGTTTGTTTGAGATCCAAAAACAACTTTTGAAAAAGTAACTGGATTGACAATATGTCTGATATTATAGTTTTGTTCACCTAAATAAACTATGTAATTAGATGAAATTGTAGATCTTCTCACTCTGGTAGATGTTCTTAACTTAACTGGTTCTTGTATCTTAGGAACATTAGTTTGCACAAGTTTGAGTTACTATTCCAGTACTGGCATGGTACCAAGACCTTGATCAACTGGTTCTGACTTACGAGTGATGGATATGAAATAACTGTAGATTTGTCCTACTATCATCAGAAGGGTGAGAAGGACCACTTTCATCATAGACATCATATTATATGTAACATCCCGTTCCCATACTAAGGGTTAGAACCCTAAAATTTGGTACATGTGAGATCAAAGAGAGCTTGAGAAAAATGCAATTCATGC
>JAOSBL010000211.1:0-11070 GCA_027568915.1 Erythroxylum roraimae
AAGTAGTAAATATTAATGTTTAGTATATATGTTAATGCATTATTAATTGTTAATTATTATTAAATATTATATAGTATATATATGTAGCTAAGAAGTCACGCAAGTGACTTAATTGATTAATTAATATTTAGTATATATGTTACTCATGACCCTGCATTATTGACTAATTAGCCCATATGTTTTTGTCAATTTTAATTGATTTTAATTTATATATAATTAATTTACTAATTAAATTATAATTAATAGATTTATTAGTTAACTAAGTATAGAGTGACTATTTTTTCATTCTATAATTTGAATATACTTAAATCATAGTTAATTATATATGAATTATTATTAATTATTAGGATTTGAACTCACGACGTGGGGCAAGCCTCAAGCCCATACTTGAGTTCTGATACCACTTTTCTACCTATAACTCGAGTTGAAGGTAGGGCAGAATCAAATTACTTAAGTTAGAAGAATAAATAGAAGAAGTTGAAAATAATATAGAAACTCGGCTAGCAGAAATCACTCAATTAGTACAAAAATTAACATTACAATCTTCTACCGAAAAAGTACACCAAGTAACTGATAAAGATGAAATTATTTATGGCTATGAATCAGATCAAGAGTTATATGTTGATGATCACCAACCCGAAAGTAGTAGATCTAGAGAACAAGAAGTAGGAAGACAAAATGTAAAAAGAGAACATTTAAGTGGAGATAAACGTAAAAAAAGATCAACAAAATTCATATCAATGGCAATCAAATGATTTTATAAATCAACATGGATATTATCAAAAAGGATAAAAAAATACGTAGATACCCTACGGAATATACACCAAAACATATCACTTTAGGATCAGATGGAATACTAAATCTTGATTGTATATTAACACCCGAAAAATTAGTAATAGAAAGGGCAAATAAAATTCAATTATTAATTCAAATAGAAAAACCTTTCGGTGAATTAGAAAATAAAGAATTATTATGGAATTTCATTGCTTATAAAACCTTAGGAGTAGTACAAAAATTTTTATTAGATAATGCAGAAGCACTTAAAAATACACCTCAATATCAGACTGTCCCAAGTAATGTAGAAACTTTTCAAGTTATCTCAGGAGAAATTTATAAAGAATTTTTAGGAAAAGATGTTATTTTATTTAAACAAGAAGCAACATATAACGAAAGAATAAAAGCTTTATGACATTTAAATAATATGCGTATATGTGATATATGCTATTTAGAGGAATATATTTGTGAATTTAAAAAATATTATTACAAATTAACAAGAGCTGAACAAGAAATGTACATTCATATATTTATTCAAAAATTACCATATCCAATGAATCAAAAGGTAGAAACACGATTTCAAGAAAAACGAGACAATAGAACAATAGCTTATAATCTAGGAGGAGCCATCCTTATAACTCAAGAAATTCTAGCAGAACAATGTTTTGAATCAAAACTAAAACGTACATTACATTATAAAAACATCCAACTTTGTTGTTCTAAAAATGTAGAAGTACCACAACAGTATGGATGTGAATCAAAACAAAATACCTATTAACGAAGAAAAAAGAAACCATATAAATCTTATAAATGGAAACATTATCCTAAACATTATTATAAAAGAAGACCATTTATCTCCTATAGAAAACAATTTAGAAGATATAAATATAGACAGTTTAAACCTAAAAAACAAAATTGTCCACGAAAGAAAAAATCATGTAGATGTTGGCTATGTAAGGAAGAAGGACACTATGCAAACACTTGTCCTAAACGAAAAAATCTAACTAATAATACTAAACAAAAACTCAATATATTGAATTCAGCAATTCAAGCAAACTTAGAACCTATTGAATATGATTATAATACAGACTCTACTATTTCTTCTATCTATCATTATGAATCACAAACTGAATCAGAATTCTCAATTGAATCCGAACACAACTTTTATTCAAGTTCTAATTCAGAATAAAAAGGTTAATGCATATATAGATACAAGAGCTACTATTTGTATTGCTTCAAAACAATTATTAAACAACTGGAAAAATTTAGAAAAACCATTACAAATACGTATAGCAGATGGAAGTTTTAAATTCATTTGGTATATAAGCTATTATAATAATATCATAATAGAAAATTTTACATTTTCAGTCCCTTCCATTATTAAGAAGAATCAGGATTACCATTAATATTAGGCAACAATTTTTTAAAATTGTACAACCCTTTTTATCAATATTTGCATGATATCACTTTAAAAACACCACTAATTAACACTATAAGACAATTTAATTATTTTCAAAATTCCTATCTATCACACTACACATTACCAAACATTAAAAATTATAACCACAAAATTAGATTATCTTCATTTCTATCTTCTCAACAGTATGTCTATTCAACTTGAAATAGAAACATTATTAGAAAATGTTTGTAGTGAAAATCCTTTAGATCCAACTAAAAATAATAACTGACAATTAATTGAGATTAAATTAAGAGATCATACACAAGAAGTTAATATTCGTAATAATATACCATATACTCAACAAGATGTACAAGAATTTATTACAGAATGTGCAGATTTATTAGCAAAACAATTAATATCACCAAGCACTAGTAAACATTCAGCCCCAACTTTTTATGTAAATAATTCAGTAGAACAAAAACGTGGTAAACGTAGAATGGTTATAAATTATAAAAAAACTCAATGAAGCAACTATAGGTGATGCATATAAACTACCTCGAAAAGATTATATTATAAATAAATTAAAAAGACATACATAGTTTACAACTTTAGATGCAAATCAGGCTATTGACAGCTAATATTACATGAAAATACGAAACCTTTAACTGCTTTTACTTGTCCTCCACAAAAACATTATCAATGGAATGTATTACCATTTGGTTTAAAGCAAGCACCAAGTATATATTAACGATTTATGGATAATAATTTAGAAGGATTAGAAGATTTTACTTTTGTTTATATTGACGACATTATAATTTATTCTAATCAAGATAAAATGAATCATTTAAAAAAGATTAAAATAGTTCTTCAAAGATGTCAAGAAAAAGGATTAATCCTAAGCAAAAAGAAAGTAAAATTAGCACAACAAAATATAGAATATTTAGCCATTTAATTTCAAAAGGGCTATTTAAATTTACAACCTAATATTTTAAATAAAATAGAACAATTTCCTAATCAATTAACCAATAGGACTTATGTACAACAATTTCTAGGTATTTTAAATTATATTTCAGATCAAGGATTCTTTAAAGACTTAGCTAAAGAAAGAAAACTTTTACAACTTAAGTGCAGTACCAAATCACAATGGAATTAGACTAAAAAAGATACCCAAGCTGTTCAAAAACTAAAAGCATTATGCAAGAATCTACCTGTTTTATATAATTATCTTTCCAAGGATACACTACTGGTACAATTGATGCCAGCATGGATACATGGGCAGGAAGCCTTCTAGCAAAACCACCCAATTAAAAGAAGTATTTACTTTGCAAGTATATAAATGGGACTTTCAACCCCACCGAATTTAAGTATCCATTTCATGAAAAAGAAACACTCGCCTGTCTCAAAACATTGAGAAAATGGCGCATTGATCTATTACCCTTTGAATTCACAATTCAAACAGATTCCAAGTATTTATGTGGATTCATTCGGTACAATATAAAAACCAATTATAATCAGGGTCGCCTCATCCGATGGCAGTTCGAACTTAACCAGTATCAATTTAATATTCAATATATCAAATCTACTGACAATTTTCTTGCAGATATTCTAACCAGAGAATGAAAGCATTATTATTAAATCTCCAAGAAGCAGTAGCTCAGAAGGAAGTAGAATTAATCAATTTACAACAACAAGTTGGTACAGTCACAACGGAACTAAATCAACTAAAATCTACCATTCAAGTACTAAAACAGACTACAAAGAACCAAGCATCAGCAACCACCGTTCCTTCAACCACTTCAAATATCACTACTTCAAGTTACTCATTAATCACTCCTCAACAAATTACCCAAATCCAAACACCATCAGTTCAACCTAGCAGTCAACCTGAACCTAGTAGTCAACTAGAGTCACAAAGAAAAAACGATGCAGCAGAATCTAAAACATATGTTATATACAATGGACCGATGGCTGGAATTTATGACGAATGGCATAAAGCAACTGTACATATCACCGGCAGATCAGGTATTTTACACAAGAGTTTTTCTACAAGAACTGAAGTGAAAAAGCTTTAGTAGGTTTTAGAACACCTGTTTTGAAACCACATTACAAACAAGTATTAGAAACACCTAGCCCCAAGACCAACATGCAATCTCTAGGCAAGCCTATAAACATGGATCGCATAAATTCTATCCCTACCAAAACTTTGCAAGTAGAAGCCCGTAAACTCACTTCCAAAATGTTCTACGACTATTTTCAATCACTAAACACATGGACTGAACCCGAAAAGATATTTCAATATTATCCACAAAACCGTGGAAAATATGGACCTAATGCGATTTTTATCCCTGAAGCAGATCCACTCACCACTTACCTCTTCTTTCAGAGTGGACTTATCGATACCACTTATCTTACCAATTTACATATCCTATTTGAATTCCCTGTTGGATTTATTCAAGCTGTCAAAAACTACAAGGACCGTTTTGCGAAGGAAAGAGAAATATTTATCCAAATTTTTAACAGCTACCCCATCTTCAAAGAAAATGATTCACTCAAAGATGCAGAAATTAAACTATCCAGAATTGCTTTTCTCCACATTGGAATTAGCAATGACATTTATCCAGGGATTGATGAACCACCACATCATACATTCGAATGGGAATTAATAAATCAATTCAATCTCCATTGCATCGAAGGAGTCTTTATCCAAGGAACTAGAATTACTGCTGAATCTAATAGCAAAGTCAACTACAAAGGCATCAATCAAGTCATGATATCAACCTACAAGCCTGCCATCACTCCCGATGCATTACAGATCATCAAACAATTTTTAGTTCCATTTTCAACTATGGAAGGAATTTTTACTGATCTTTCTACCTCATGGAAATATACAATCTGTCAACAATTACAAGGACATCCTCAGCATAAATGTAAATACTGCCCCTCAACCACTAAAGCAGCATCAACCAATCAGGCAGAACCAGATTCCGAATCAATTGAAGCTATTATTGAGGAATAAGACAAGTAGAAAATGACAAAGTAATCAGCCTCATATAGGCCCCTTTCTTTTGTAAAATTATGTAAATTATTGTACAAAGATTCCTTTTCTTTTGTTTTATAGCTACCATTATTAGCCTTTACTTTTTTCTTTTTCTTTTTAGCCTTGTCAGACACCTTTTGTCGGCCACCTAGCTTACAGATGCTTTTCTTTTCTTTTCTTTTCTTTCTCTTTAATCTTTTGCTTTAGAATCTTTCCTTTAGTCTTTTATTATTTTGGATGAACGTTTGTCCCCTGTCTATATAATGTAACCATTTGAACCTTTGCTCAATATGAAATAAATTTTCTCTCTTTCTTACCTTAAGCACTCTCCTGCCTTTCGCCTGATATTAGGTTCATAAGGAAATGCAAAAGGTATGAATTTAAGATTGCTTATTTCATCACTTCCAGTATTCATTCAAGTATTCAATGTTCCAATTATTCGTTCTTCATTTATCTTCATTTACTTAGAATTCATCTCATTAAACAACATTTGCCGAATATGACTTATTTCGAACAAAAAACTGAACTCAAAGAATTAATTCAGTATAGTTATTGGTTAAGAGATATTCAAGATCAACAATTAATTAGATATTAGGAACTCTTAAAACAAACAGAACTTACTAGCAATGCTAATAGACAATATGAATGTATCCAGGTAATTAATCTCATAAATCACCTTCAATCTATCAATAATCAAAACAAAAAAGATTGTATTAAATGAATTAGTCAGCTTATAGATTAATTCTATTTTATTCTTTACATTTCAGATATGAGATCATATTTTGAAAAGAAGCAGTTTATCAAAGAATTAATCAAGATAAATTATCAACGCGAAGACAGTTTTGATAGAATGCTTAAAAGATATCATGCTTACAACAAGCAAGCTCATAATTCCAGAAATGCAACCAAATATAGAGAAATGTTTAATACATCTCAAATGATTTTATATATCAATCAGCTCAAAGAACAGAATATCTAGCTTAGGAAAGAACATATCAAAGAAATAAGTAGACTTATAGATTAAGTTTGTACTTCAGTTTGTATTTCAATAAAATGAATTTCTTCTTCATATTAGCATGCATTTTACTTTCCGTATTATGTGCACAATTTTTTCTTAAGTTTATTGAAATATGCTATTTTGTATTAAATCAAAATACTATTATTAGTTTCTTACAAATAGTATATCATCTTGTTCTTAACTATAGACTAAGAAGGTGTTTATATATAGAAATTTTATTATTTATTGATAATTTTCTTACCTGGCTTAACCAAAATCAGCAAGAAAATAGGCAAGAAAATAGAAAATGAAAAAAACCTAACTAGAAACTACGACCTCATGCACTTGCTCTATTTGTCATTAATTAATAGATTGTTCTATTTGTAATCAATTAATTGATCATATACAATATATTGAAAGATTAAAAGATCAATATTATGATGAATTTAAATATTTTGAAATTCGATATAATTATGCTCAATTTATGATGCCAGACACTAGAGCATTAAAACCCATAAAGGACTAATTATAATTAGCACAAAATATGTATTAGTTTTATACACAACAATTAAATCATTTTGAAAGAACATTACACAATCATAGAATAAGTACTCCTTATCATCAACATGACTGATCAAGATCAAAATGCAAATATATTAGATATAGATAACTTAGAATTATTCGAATCCATAGGTACCTTTCAAATCAATACTCTTTTATCTAATGAAAAACAAATAGCTAAAGCTAAAATAAATTTAAAAGCTGGACAATATATACAATCTTCTCTATTTAAACATTTATTAGATAGAAAAAATATCATTTATTTTGGCAAAAAAGTTCATGAAACACCAATTTGAATGGATCAATGTAATGGACATATTCGAATTAGCTTAATCAATCAAGAACAAATCTCAAAACAATTACAAGAAATACCTGAAGATTAATGATCGAAAATAGGTTATATTCATCTCTCAACTATACAAATTTTGTTAAAATCTACCTTCCAAGAAGGAATAGATTCACCTATAAGAATGGCAATAGTAGATGAAAGAATGACCAATTTAAATGATCAAATCATTGGAATGATGAATGGAAATTTAGCATATGGAAAAATAAAATTTAACACTCGTTTAAAATTAGAATTCCTCTTAAATCACACAATTTAGATGACCCAATTACTATAGCATATAAATTTTACAAAAAAGATTTAATGACTAATGGACAATATCCCTTTTCAATCACTTATCAAATAAGTTATGCTTTAACAAATTCTCATCATAGTATATAATTCAAAAATACCGATAAAATATATCTAGATCAATTATTTAATGATGTAGCATAAGTGAGAACAAATTTTAGAACTAAAATAAGAACATTACCTGTTATTCAATATCTAATCCACATAGATCCATCTATAAATAGAAGAGATTCATTTTCCGAACAACCATCTTCTTCAACATCATCGTCTCAAGTATTAAAATCACGATTTTTACGTTTATCCAAACCAATTTGATTTATCGAATCTGAAAAAAAGAAAGAACAAAATGTTAAAATTACTGATCCTATTATACCTAACCATACAATAGACAATTCACTAAAATTAGAAGATATTAAAAATCAAATCACTGATTTAACTATGTATATTAAAAATACATTATGAGTGTTACACAATATATGAAAGAAATTAAAGAACATCAAAAACAATTAGAAATACAAATTACGGAATTAATACAAGTTCAATTAAGTACCGTACAAATAATTCAACAATTAGTCAAAGAAAATAAACAACAAATAGAAGTTATACAAAAAATAGCATACAAATTAGATTGCGGATTAGAAAATATCAAAAATATAAAGATGGAAAGCCAAAGCTCAAAATTGGTATCAGAGCTCAGGTATGGGCCTGAGGCTCGCCCCACGTCGTGAGTTCGAATCCTAATGAGTGGATTCAGCCATAGGTTCTCCCATGCACTCAGAAATAACGCCGGGAGACATTCGCTAACCAGCGAATGCGTGGTGGACTTAAGTAATTTGATTCCGTCCTACTTTCAACTCGAGTTTTGGGTAGCAAAATGAAGATAAATAAAGAACGAATAATTGGAACGTTGAATACTTGAATGAATACTGGAAGTGATGAAATAAGCAATCTTAAATTCATACCTTTTGCATTTCCTTATGAAGCCAATATCAGGCAAAAGGCCGGAGAGTGCTTAAGGTAAGAAAGAGAGAAAATTGATTTCATATTGAACAAAGGCTCAAATGGTTACATTATATAAACAGGGGACGAACGTTCAACCAAAATAAGAAAAGACTAAAGGAAAGATTCTAAAGCAAAAATTAAAGAGAAAGTAAAGAAAAGAAAAGCATCTATAAGCTAGGTGGCCCATAAAAGGTGTCTAACAAGGCCAAAAAAAGCAAAAGAAAAAAGTAAAGTCTAATAATGGTAGCTATAAAACAAAAGAAAAGGAATCTTCATACAATAATTTACATAATTTTACAAAAGAAAGGGGCCTACATGAGGCTGATTACTTTGTTGTTTCTGCTTGTCTTATTCCTCAATAATAGCTTCAATTGATTCGAAATCTGGTTCTGCCTGATTGGTTGATGCTGCTTTAGTGGTTGAGGGGCAATATTTAATTAAGAAATAAAAATAGATACCTTTGTCACAGGCGTGACACTTAAGTCATGCCTGTGACTCCTAGACTTTATTAACTTAACAATAACTAATAATGAATAATAATATTTAATTTAATTTTAATTAATCAATCAATCAATTATATTTTTATTAATCAATCTATTAATTATATTTTAATTAGTCAATTAATAATATATAAATTATATTTAATTATCAATTAATTATATGTAAATTATATTTAATTAAAAATGACAAAAATATATATGCTAATTATATTTTAATTAATTATAATTTAATTATATTTAATTAAAAATGACATAACTAGTAATGAATAATAACATTTAATTTAATTTAATTAATTAATCAGTTAATTATATTTAATTAATCAATCTATTAATTACATTTTAATTAGTCAATTAATTATATATATTATATTTAATTAAAATGACAAAAAATATGCACTAATTATATTTTAATTAAAAATGACAATAAAAATATTTTTAGTATATTTAATTAAGAAATAAAATATATACCTTTGTTACAGGCATGACACTTAAGTCGCGCCTATGACAAAGGTATATATTTTTATTTCTTAATTAAATATAAGTCACGCATGTGACTCCTAGACTCAGTTAACTTAACAATAACTAATAATGAATAATAACATTTAATTTAATTTTAATTAATTAATCTATTAATTATATTTTAATTAATCAATCTATTAATTATATTTTAATTAGTCAATTAATAATATATAAATTATATTTAATTAAAAATGACAGAAGATATATTTAATAAGTAAATGTTGAGTCAAAAACTACATAAAAAATAAGAAGTCACGCCTGTGAGCAATAAGTCACAGGCGTGACATTCACGATAAGATAAAAATTAACGGAGCCGTCGGATCAAATGGACTGCGGGATGGAATCCTGTATTTATCTATTCCGTTCATCCTTAGTATTTTAACTTAATAATGTATTATCATCTGAGTTAATGAGTTGGTTAATGGATATGAATTGTCGGTATATATATTGGGAAATTAATTGGTATCAATATTTCATATGTTAGTTCTAATTAGTGATACAAGAGTGAAATGGCCTAAGAAGGTATCTTCACGTTGTTTATACATCATAAACATGTAAAATTGTCCTTTATTTAGGCACTGGCACATAATTAAGGAGTCCAGATTCTCTGTCCAATATTATGGTGTCTTATTGTATCCAATAAATCTCAGTCATTTATTTATGTAGGGTCCGCATGGGGCCCGCGTGGGTCCTACAAAATAAATGACTGAAATTTTATGAGACAGAATAAGACAGAGTAAAACTGAATAGAAGATCTGGACTCATAATTAAGAGCGGTAAAATGTGCAAACATTTTGACTAGAAAAGGCAATTTGCATATGTACGTGCAAACAAAAACGAAAGTTTGTTGAGTTACTTTCAAAAAAATACTTTGTTGCGTAGGCAAAATATCTTTAAAATATTTTAAAATTGGAACAAAAGAAAAAAATTAGTGCAAGAGTGCAAGTTTAATATAAAAGATTCTTGTACTCCATGAGATTTCTTGGTCTTTGCTTTTTCCTTCTATTTTTTTAAAGATAATTTATTAAATTTTGTAATTTTAATTACATGAAATTAAAAATTATTTTATAATTTTAAAAATTATTTATGTTATATCAATACTAACATTATCCCGTATTTTATAATTTTACAGATTATTTAAATTATATCACTACTAGTATTATCCCGTATCAAAACTAAAATCAATATCCAACTCAAATGATATTCAGAACATTGTTCAAATGATCCTCCCAACTCATTGCACGAGTTTGAAGGCCGACTATAAAACTGTAGGCGTCAGTTCGTCTGTGCCACTTACGCTGGTCCTATTCTGTGCTAGATTTAAAACGTCGACGTTTTTATTAAAACCAACGTCTCGTCTCGGCTTCACGCTCGCTTAAGCCAAGCCAACGTTTCCTCCTCCTTCTGTCCAACACTTCTTTTACCCACAAAACACACACACAAAGTCACAAAGACACTCTTTTTCTCCATCAACTACTCACGTACGGTTTTGCAACTATTTGCCAACAAGCGCAAGATCTCTTAAAGCCTCGACAGCAAGTTCATGATGTCTTTGTGATCCAAGTCTTTTGAATGGTGGCATTGTGATTTAGCAATTTAGGTTACTCTGTCTCCGTACTCTGGGATTTTAAGGCTTGATTTGCG
>JAOSBL010000211.1:52566-63835 GCA_027568915.1 Erythroxylum roraimae
GTTAGACATATTTATCATAAATGGCATGTGCATTGAAGTTGAAAAGTCTTAAGGAGACAATTTTGGGCATGTATGTGGTCAACATATGTTGAGGATTTTAATGAGCAACTTAAAAGGTTAGCTAAAATTAGTCATGGGTGTGTTACTATGTTAATTGAATATCCAAAGGCTATTTAGGCTATATCATATCAATCATTCGAATATGAGCGAAAAATTTAATGGATGAATAATACTAGCGAGAGATATCAATCAGATCACTTTATTAAGCAATTGGGATGTTTAGAAAACTACAAATTTTGATATAGAATAAAAGAAATCACAATGAAAATAGATGATAAATTCTCATAGATTATAAATTTCATACACCCATACATATGAAAATTGAACTAAACCTATTTTGAAACCATATAAAAGATGAGCACCTAAACTAAAATGAAAATAAAGCCTATAATTATATTTATCATCAACCTCAACTCTTTCTTCTCCTTCATCAACATTTCAATGTCTTGCTTCATAGTTTTCATTTGCTTATCAAGTACCTTCATTTCTTCTAAACTTCTCCTTGTTTTAGTCTCCTTTCTAAGTATATATATTTATTTCTTTAACTTCTAAATAACATAGAGAACTTTATCATGAAATTGCTTGTCGTACTATTGGAAAAACTTACAATTACCAACTGGATAATTAGGACATCTAAAAAATATTCTCCCAAGATTATTACGGCTCCATGAAGTCCTTAAAGAAGCTTTTAGCCCACAATAGCCAATCACTTTTGTACCATTATTATAGTTAGAACTACTAGAGTCTTTAAATTCCCTTTGTGAAACCATATAAGTAAAATAAACTATAAACATTAAAACCCGTTTGTATTGCATTATTCATCATTACATGACTTCATATAACCTGCTTGCATTACATGAAAAGAAATATCCTATCCAAGGAATGCAAGAATAATTAGTTACAAATAGAAATTAAAGAAGATAAATAAAACACTACATATTTTCCATATTCCATGTTGCATCTCTAGGACAATAGCACAATTTAGAAACTTCCCTCAATTTTAGTTCTCAAATCACTCCCCTCTCTTGTTTACAATTGACAAATGCATCAAGATCGCCTATGCAACATTATGTTATAATGTGCCTTATATGCAATTTGATAAGCAATATGATTAGCACATATATAAATATTCCTATGCCACACATATTGCAACTACTGAATCAAAAGAGAGAAGAAAAAGGAGAGGTGTGCATGCTCATTAGGTTTCCTACTCTACCAGCCAATCAACACATGTCATTCACCTATCTTTAAAGGATAAAGTTGAACGAGCGACATCTCTTTTATTCACAATTTCTGGTACCTCATCAAAATGGAGTCAACTTCATTATTTTAGGACAAGTCTTTCAACAAATTTCATAAAATACAACTTTAAGTTAAGGGTGTCGTCCTGATAAAGACAATCCACCTACAATTATGGCTATCAATTTGGAACTCAACTCTTCCTCTCTTAATTATGACTATCAATTTGCAAATTTTTTATTTAGTGCTTCCATAATTGTATCCGCAATTGTTCCTTTTCATACAATGACCAAAAGAGAATTTGGTCATCAAGACCTCTGCATAGATGATCAAAAAAAATAATGACCAAGATTTAATGTTAAGTCCAAACTAAAGTGCATGATGTTAATAAGTGGTAGAGAACAAGAGATGAGATAGCACCAGACATAGAAGCAAGGCGATGTAGAGAAGGAAGGCAAAGTAATCTGACACAAATAAGCAACACATGACAGAAGCAAGGAGATAAAGAGAAGTAAACGTGACAAAGTGAAGATCACAACACAAAGCAATGCAAAATAGAAGCAGAGCAACAATGCAACACAAAAGAGAAACAAAGCAATAATGTGGCACAAGCAAAGAAGCAAAGCCACAACGCACAGAGAAGCAACTTAAACAGGAGAAAAAATGCGAAAGAGAAGCAGATAAGGCATGAAGAAAGGAAGCAAAGTCACAACACGTGGAGAAGCAATGCGTAAAAAGGAGAAAATTTGTGAAACAAAAGTAGAGAAGCTAGGTAAATAAAAGAAGTGATGAATTTGAGATTTTGGAAAATTAGAGTCATGCCTAATGTTAGTGTTAAAGAATACAGCAGTTATGTAATTATAGGGATTACATAGTTAATGTAAATATCTTAGTTATAGGGATTTAACATGATTATAGGGATTATTTTCCTAGTTTAAACCTATATATTCTCGTATAAATACCTGTTGTGTTATTCTAAGTTGAATATAGAAAACTTCTTCTCATTCTTCTTATAGTATCAGAGTCTAGTCGTGTTTCTAGATCTCTTCCTTAGTTTTTTGTCTTTCATTTTCTACCCTATTGTAAGGCAGTATACCGATTGTGTAGGTGATACATTTTTTGGAGACATTTTTTCTCACCTCCTCCTTCATAAGACATTACTGGTGTCAATCAGCTATCTCCTAAAATCCGGTCGTCGGTTCTTGAGCGCGTGACCCGCACATGTTGCCTAATCTGAGATGCCATTTCCACGCATCGACGTGAGAGGGCGCATGAGCTGCCGTATTCTGAACCAGTTTCTTCCTGCAACATTGCCTCCTTTGTCCCTATCTAAATATCTGGTCAGTTTTAGGGTATTGCTAGTCTATATTGGTGTAGTAGACAGTCGTAGCTCTCTTATGTTTTTTTTAGTGCTTCTGATGTTCGAAGCTCCCTTTTGCCGTGTTGATATGGCCACTGACATATTTATATGGTGCTGCTGAATATTTCTGATTTACGTGGAGGTATTTACGTAATAGAGAAGCATCTTGTTCTAAACAGTCTGACGTATCCTCCTTTTTTGTTTCTGCCGTTTCTTTCCTCCTTTATTTGCTTAATATTGTCGATTGGAAAATGGCTGAGAGTAGTGATATAGGAGGGGATAAGAAGACTATTACTGAAATTACATTGGGTTCATCCAAAATTGCTGATAGGAAATTGATTGGAACGAAAAATTATGCACAATAAAAAAGGACTATTCGCAGATTTGTGACTAGTTTAGATTTGGAAGATCATTTAACTAGTAATCCACCTCCTAAGATTGATACCGTTTCTCGGAAGAAAAGGTTAATGGAGGATTATAAATTGTTTAATCAAATACAAAATACTCTGGACCCAACTATTGATGATCTTGTGAATCATTGTGATAGTGTCAAAGAACTATGGGAATATCTAGAATTTTTGTATGCATACAAACAAGATCTGTTTCATGTTCTTGAATTATTGTTAAAGATTTATCGAGCGGAACAAAGAGGTCACTCCTTGTTTTAGTACTATTCTGAAGTAAAACAAGCCTTTGAAGAAAGCGAGTCATGTTTCCAATTGTTGCCGACATAAAGCAAATGTAAGAACAAGAGGAGCAGATTGTGGTACAGTGTTTCTTAGTAGGGTTGAGTTTTGAATATGACGTGGCACGCATACAATTGTTAACTAGTGAGACACTTCCTTCCTTTGCGGAAGTATATGCTCGTTTGCTTCGAGTTTGTAAAGATGGAGATGTGACTTCTAATATGGTGACCAATGACTCAGCGACAATAACGAGCTATCTTTCAAATAATAATCGTGGTGGCAAGAACAATGGTGGTTCTATTACTAGGAACAGTGGCACCCCTCGCGCCTGTAATTATTGTGGAGTCGAAGGACATATCAAGAAGAATTATTAGAAACTACATGGTAAGCCTCCCAAATACTCGGGTAAAAATAATAACAGAAAATTTGCAAATATGGCTACTCAGGATGGCATCCTACCCTTTCCTCAGTCATCCACACCTTCTATCACAATTTCAGCGGATAAGCATGCCCACTTAACCAATTCCTATCAACAAATTTCGGCCACTCATGATTCACAACAACCATCTCCTGTGACATCAGCTTTGGCTAATAAAGGGAACCCTGTTTCCTGTCTCTCCACCTCATCTCGTAGTTAGGTTATTGACTCAGGTTCTATTGATTATATGACTAGCAATAGAGGTATTCTCTCTTATTTCCAATCTACTACTGATTTACCTTGTGTTACTTTAGCCAATGGATCTACCGCTTTACCTTGTGTTACTTTAGCCAATGGATCTATCGCTTCTGTAATTGGGCGTGGGACAACAAACCCAACAAATTCTCTCCCATTATTCTCTGTTTTATGTTTATAACAATTCCCTTTTAACCTATTAACTGTCAGCCAACTCACCAAAAGTCTCAACAGTTGTGTTGTTTTCTATCCCAATTATTGTCTTTTTCAGGATCTTGGGACGAAGCAGATTATTTGTAAAGGGTGTATGGTGAATGGCGTGTATGTTCTTGATTCAACTTCTGAGACAGTACCTCGATCGATTGCTTGCACAAGCTCATCTTCCCTTTTGCAACTTCATTGTCGTTTTGGTCATCCATCTATCACAGTTTTACAAAAGTTATATCCTAGTCTTAAACAAGAATCTAGCTTAGACTGTGAAGCTTGTCAATTTGCTAAACCTCATAGGGTTTCTTATTCTCCTAGACTAAATAAACGAGTTGATTCTTCCTTTTACTTGGTGCAAACTGATGTTGGGGACTTTGTCCTATTCCATCTAAATCTGGTTTTTGTTATTTTTTGACATTTATTGATGATTATTCCCAGGTTACTAGCTTTATCCTATGAAATCTCAATCAGAATTGTTTATTATATTTTGTACCTTTCATGCTGAAATTAAGACTCAATTTAACAAATTCATCTGCATTTTGAGAAGTGATAATGCTAAAGAATATGTTTCTCATACTTTTCAATCATATCTCTCTTAGCATGGTATTATTCATCAGTCATCATATATTGTTACCCCTCAACAAAATGGTATAGTAGAGCGAAAGAACCGTCACTTGTTAGAAATTGTCCGGGCACTAATGTTCCATATGCAGGTCCTAAAAGTTTTCTAGGTCGATGCAGTTTGTACTGCTTGATTCCTAATCAACCAAACACCTTCTTTTTTTCTTGATGGTCAGATTCCATATTCCCTTCTCTTTCCCTCATATACATTGTTTCCTCTTCCTTCTCGAATTTTTGGGTGTATTTGCTTTGTTCAAGATATGCGACCTCAGGTCTCGAAATTGGATCCCAAATCGCTCAAGTGTGCCTTTCTGGGATATTCCCGAGCTTAAAAAGGATATCGTTGTTACTCTCTTTCGTTGGGTCGTTACTTGGTCTCTGCTGATGTTACCTTTTTTTAGAATACCCCTTTCTTTGGCTCTCCTGTGCCTTCTTCTTCGCACTCTAGCAATTTAGGGGACGATTTTCTTATTCAATCTGTCAGTAAATAGGTAGTTTATCCGTCCCCTCGACCTGTTATTCGTTAGGTTTATTCTCAACGCCTACAGCGGTATATTGAGGCACCTCTCGTCGGCCAGGATATGGACTTGACCCATTCTACTTCGTCTTCAGATTCCTCACCACTACCTAATGCTAGCCTTTATCTTCCTATTGCTCTTCGTAAAGGTAAACGCACATACACTTACCCTATTTCTTCTTTTGTATCTTATCATGCTTTATCTCCCTCCTCCAAGTCTTTTGTAGCCTCCTTAGACTCTGTTGTTCTCCCAACGTCCTTTGCTGAAGCATTAGCTCATGATGGTTGGCAAGCCGCAATGAAGGAAGAAATTATGGCCTTAGAGCAGAATGATACTTGGGATCTTATGCCTCTTCCTTCAGAGAAACGGGCTATTGGCTGTAAGTGGGTGTTCACTGTTAAAATGAATGCTAATGGTTCTGTTGCTCGATTAAAAGCTCGATTGGTTGCTAAAGGATATGCTCAAACATATGGGGTGGATTATTCTGAGACTTTTTCTCCAGTTGCAAAACTTTCTTCTGTCTGCCTGTTTATCTACTTAGCTGCCACTTACAATTGGGCACTTCACCAACTTGATGTGAAGAATGCTTTCTTATATGGGGATTTATCTGAAGACGTCTACATAGAGCAACCACCTAGTTTTGTTGCTCAGGGGGAGTTAGGGAAAGTGTGCAAATTACAAAAGTCTCTGTATAGCTTGAAGCAATCACCTTGTGCCTGGTTTGGAAGATTTAATACTGTAATGATTGAGTTTGGCTTGCGAAGAAGTACATATGATCACTTAGTGTTCTTTGCATCATCTAGTTCTGAAGCATTTTATTAGTTGTATATGTTGATGATATAGTGATCACTGGAACTGATGAAGCAGGGATCATAAGGTTTAAAGCATTCCTTGGGACACGTTTTTAGACAAAGCATTTATAAGGTTTAAAGCATTCCTTAGGACTCGTTTTCAGACAAAGGATTTATGACCATTGAAATACTTCTTAGGAATTGAAATTTTTCGCAGTCATAAAGGGATCTATCAATCTTAAAGAAAATATTGTTTGGATTTATTAAATGATGCTGGTTTTATTGAGGCAAAGACATGTGGTGCACCTATGATACCAAATAGTGAAGTTAAAAGTTGAAGATGGAGACTTACTTGAGAATCCTGAAAAATATATAGGGAAATTGTGAGAAAATTGAACTATCTTACTATCACTCGTCCTGATATTGCCTTTCTAGTAAGTTTTGTAAGTCAGTTCATGTCATCTCCTAGAACCTCACATTGGGATGCTATTATTCATATTTTGAGATATCTAAAAGGTGTGACAGGACGTGGCATCTTATATTGAAATAATGGTCACCACACTATAAAAGGATTCATATATGCTGACTATGTAGGAGATCTTTCATACAGGCACTCTACCACAGGTTATTATGTTTCTGTTGGAGGTAATCTTGTTTCTTAGAAGAGCAAGAAACAGAGTGTTGTATCCTGATCAAGTGCAGAATCCGAATATAGGGCTATGACGCAGACTACATGTGAACTCGTATGGTTACGTCATTTACTTGGTGAGATTGGGTTTGTTCAATCTAAACCAATGAACTTACGATGTGACAATGAAGCAACAATCTATATTGAAAATAATCCTGTGTTTCATGAGAGAACCAAGCATATAGATGTCAATTGACATTTTACTCGAGAAAAGCTAGAAGATGGGTCGATCTCAACTCAACATGTCAGAACAGGGAGTCAATTAGCAGATGGATTTACTAAAGCATTACTGGGGAATCGGGTTACTTATATTTGTAACATACTGGGCATGATCAATATCTATGCTCCAGCTTGAGAAGGAGTGTTACACAATAGAGCAATTACGTAGTTATAAGGATTATATAGTTAATGTAAATATCATAGTTATAGGGATTTAGCTTGATTATAGGGATTATTTTCCTAGTTTAAACCTATGTATTTCTATATAAATACCTGTAGTATTATTCTAAGTTGAATAAAGAAAACTTCTTCTCGTTCTTCTCAATTAGGAAATTTAGTTAAAAAAGATTAGTTAAAAAGATTTGAGTTAGAAAAAGATTAGTTAATTTAATTAATTAATCTCATGATTAATACAACTTAAGCAAAATTTTATTAGACCTTATGCCGGATAATATGTCTACATGATAATGGAGTCCTACAAATAAAAAATAAAAAAATTCCATGAAAAATATATTTGGTTAACTCTCGATTAACTTAAGGGTCTTTATAAATGTTCATCAAACTTAGGGTTGTTTATAAAAGTTCATGAACATTTGGGTCTTAATTAAATTTTGGCCAAAACATCGTCTCCTTTTCAACCCTTTTGTCTTTCTTGTCAAAAGATAACGCATACTAAAAGCATCTACACAGTTTATAAAAGCAGTATGTAAGTATATATTATAAAATCAGTCTCATAATACAACAAATATGAGGACTAACAACAACATATTGGACTATTTACAACAGTTCGCTAAAATGCTAAAACTACTAGTCAGGTATACACAGATCGGATCATTACCTGATCTCACCACGCCATTAGTTTGCACGAACGACAATGCCAGCCTCCTTTAACAGCTGCTCAGTCAAAGCTGATAGCCGTGTAACTTCTTTATCCACCTCTTTAACGTATTCATCATTGGTCTCAAAAACGTTTAACCCAGCATTTTGAGGAAGGATACTTGCGTCAATATCAGTCTCAAAGGTTAGGCTAGCTTTATTCAAAAGCTCTCCACTCAATCCAACAAGTTTATTTAGAGCAGTTGTCGCAGCTTCAACCTCCAGTTGAGCTGCCTCAAGCTGTAGCTGCTCAATAGCGAGCTCCCCAATACTTTTCTCACCAATTCTCTCCTGAGCCAAAGCATAGAGCTTCCTCAGATCATTGGCGTCTTCAACAACTTCTTCCTTCAATCTTTTGAGTTCTTTCTCTTTGCCATCTAACCTCACAAGAACCCTCTTCAGCTCCTCATCCTTGATTGCACGAGCCCTCTGGATAGCTAAAACTTCCTTCTCCTTCATGTTTAGGCTTTCTTTGGTCAATTTTAATTCAGTTTCAAGCTGTTCCATCAGCAACAAATCATCAGTTGGTTTATTTGTTGGCTGTTGCATAAGTTCCAAGTTTAAATCATCAGTGTGCCCCAATACATTATAATATTCATCTTTTACAGAAATAACCAATTTATTTGTTAGCTCTGCTATCTGTTCCACCATTATTCCAGCTTCAGACACTTTCATCCTTGAGTCATTCAACTCATCTTGCATCATCTGAACATGCTTCTCTTTATCCTTTAGCATAGAGGTGGCTTGAAGTAATTGGTGTTCTTTATTGCTCAATAGAGCCTTCAACTCCATAACTTCCTGGTTTAATTCTTCCAACTTCTTTCTTGCATCAAAGAGTTGTAAATCTCTCTCCTCCAGGACTAACTTGAGGGCAGCCTGCTCAGATTTCAAATGCTGGAGTTCTAGTTTAACTTCTACGAACTCTGACTCTTTTACCAGAAGACGACCATGCATTTCTTCAAATTCAGTACTTCTCTGCTCTAGTTCCTGTTTTAGAAAAGAATTCTCATCAATTGCATGCTTTAGAGATGATTTCTTCTTCCTCAGTTCATCCTCCAAATCTTCTATAAGTTCCTTATCAATGGCTAAGTTATGTTCAAGCTCCTTATTCTGAGCCTCCATTGCTCTAAGTTTCACCCTTTCACTCTCAATTTCTACTTGGGCATTTTTCAGGTAACACACATAAGAAGTTATGCTTTTCCTCTGTTCTTCAAGTTCTGATAGTTGCTTCTCCAATATCGCCTCCTGCTCTTTCACTTCCTTTCTCGAAGATGCTAGAGACTTCTGCGAAGAGATAAACTGTGATCTCACATCAGCAAGAAGCTTTTTCACCCTTTGGAAGTCTTGTAATGTTTCATCAGTTTCTATCATTCTTTTTGAAGCTTCCTCTGACATCTTCTTCAGTTCTTCCTGAGCTAATAACCAAGCGATCGTTAGTTTCTCCAAATTGGCCCTTGCAGCTTCTAGTTTCTCCTCTTCAAGCTTTCTCAAAGTCAAAGAAGATTCTAACTCTTGTTCTTTCTCTTGTACAGTTCTTTTAAGAACATGAAGCTCAAGTTCTTGTTTCTTCACAACTTCATTGGCTGCATCCAAAAGTCTAACATTGTACTTGAGTTCAGAGTCAAGGGTGACAGCTTCGTCACACTTCTTTTCAAATTCATTTATTATTTTGTTCAGAAGATCTTCTTTCAAAGCAAGTGCAGATTTTGCTGAAGCAATCTCCTGGTCTCTCTCGTTAAACTGAACCTTTAAATCTTCGATCTGCTTAGCTTGTGAAGCTAGGTTAAGATTTGCATGTTTAAGCTCATTTTCTAATTTTTCATGCTTGGTGGAAGTAGCAGTTATTTCTTTCTCTCGCCTTTCCAATTCATGCTTTGCATAATTTAATTCACTACGCTCCAACAGAACCTTTTCTTCTGCGCCTTGCAGATCTTCTTCTTTTTTCTTCAAGGCTTCCAACACAGCTAAAAGATCAGATTCAAGGACTTCAAGGTTGGACCACAAGTGGTGTTTTTCTGGGAAATGAGAATCTCGGTTCATCTGTTCCTCAAGTTTATGTGTCTGTACGAATAATCTCTCAAGAAGTATCCTTGCAGGTTCATTCCCTCCATTCCCATTAACACTTGACTCACTGCTGCTTAAAACTGAGGAAATAATCTTGACGGAACTGTTTCTAGGTTCTGCAGTTGTATTAAAAGCAAATCTAACCTGCTTCAAGTTGATTTTTGGTGGAAACAACTGGAGCAAAACATTTCAAATATAAGCCATACCATTTCCAACATAAACCATCTAAAATATATGGTCCCAAAATTAAATATATATGTGGTTCTATCCGAATTTCAAGGTAAAACAAGAATCGATAATCATCATCATAACGGGACTCAGAAAGTAAACAGAATATTTGCAACAAACATTAAAAATCAAACTCCGAAAAAATTATCAAACTTCAGTGCTATCCTCCAATTCCATCAAGATACTCAATTATCCGACTCTGTTATTAGAACAAACATTGGTTGAAGACTCTTAGAATCACAATCTCTTCCTAGTGCCCAGGAAAGTATGAACGTTTCTAATTCGATGCACAATTTCAGCAAACATCAGTCCCCGCCTCTTGCAATAAATAATTAAGGGAAAGCCCCAAAATCCATTAAAGTATCGAACTTGAGCTTAAAAAGAAACAGAACAAAGAGTAACAGACCTTGGAGGAATGGCAGTAATGCATAGCGGGAAGATGGGGACGGAAAGCAGCAGAAAGGCCCATGCTTGTTCATCGATCAGCCATCAAATAAAGCAATTCACAAACCATCCACTGTAAACTTAGTAAGGCACTGATGATTGTACTAAACAGGAAAGGTCCGTGTGGATACTTTATGGAAGCAAGTAAGCAACACAGAAGAGGCTCGGGCGTTGGTGGCCTTGGATTTTGCCCCCGCTATTATGCGCGGAGCGCAACAGGTTAAGAGACGTTTTCGTGGATAAACATCCCCCGCTATTATGCGCCGAGCGCGACAGGTTAAGAGACGTTTTGGTGGACAAGCGGCCCCCGCTATTACACAGAACATACATCACGTCATAAATAATTACGTTTGAAAACATGTCTTTTTTAATATATAATTTATCTCTTGATTTTAAATTTATTATTTTAAAAACATTAAGAAGAGATTTATTTAAAAAAAGTTAATAAACACTTCATTTGATACTTGCATTTATGTATATATGTGAGATTTATTAAGGAGTACGAAGAAATTAAAAATAAAATATACAAATAAAGAAGAAGAATTAGAAATTAGTTTGATTCATTAATTAAAACTTTTCGTACATATTTATTTTC
>JAOSBL010000211.1:107139-129999 GCA_027568915.1 Erythroxylum roraimae
AACATTTAACCATTTCATTGTATAGGTCATGATACTGAGTCATGATCGCGAGGGGGGGGTCGAATAAGTCTTTCAACCAAGAAGTTAGAACCAGCTCCCGTGAAATTGAAGAATAAAATTAGCAAGAAACGAAATGAAGAAAAAAGCATTTTCTGGCGTATAGATAGCAGTAATTGCATTAGAATTTAAGATTGGGGCTGGCTGGGTTTGATGGTGATTTTTCCATATTCCAAGTAAAAATTGAAGCATTGGAAGTTGGAACAGAACATGGCCCCACAGCCTTCTGCAACACTTGCTGTATTTTTAATATAAAACGCCAAAACCAATGGCGATGCCCTTTTTTTTTTCTTTCTATTAATTACTCTGCCTCCCTCCACTACTCACTAGTCACTAGTCACTACTTCACTGCACTTGTAATTTAACATTGTACATTATTGTTGTACAGACTCCTCAACGGATTCTTCTCTCTGTCTTTTTGTTTACTTTATTCACTGATCTAATCTAATGGTCCAAGAACCCAACCTTCCCTCTCTCAGCTGATCCGTAGCTTCTTCCCACCTCGCTCTCATCTATCTGGTCTTTTATTAAAGTTTCTACCTTTTCCTAATCCTTCTTTTTGCATCTTACTGATCTTTTGCGTTTTCATCCTAATCTCTCCTACTCCTGGATGGCTGGCTTTCCTGTCCAAAGCTCTAAACTTGCTCTGTCTTAACTGCCTCTTACTTGCAATCTTTTTGTTTCTTCTTTTATCTGCTAAACCACCCACTTTTCCATTTTCCTTTCCTTGTTCTTACAAAAATAACAAGAAAGAAAGGAGGCAACTTTGCTTATCCAAACACTGTGTTGGTTATGGTTATGTTCCTACTTCAGATTTGTATGTGAAGTTTCTGTTTTCAGCGGTAAACAGGAGTTTTGCTTTGTTGTTGTTTCAGACACGTTTCTTAGATCAGCTCTTGTCCTATCTTTTTATTAGCACATCTCGTTCCAAATCCTTTTGCGTCCACTGTTGTGTGTAAGGTTTTATTTGCTTCAGCACTAAAAGATTTTCCTTTACTCTACTAGCATAGCCTAACCACATCTGTTTTTGGCATCAACCCAAGTTCTGCAGCACAGGGCTGCAACTATAGCCAGCTTTATTGTGCAGAAGCTGGTTGGTAGATTTGAAGCAGATAGAAATGGATATGTTGTTCAGGGTTATTGGATTACTTGGATTACTGTCAATGGTGAGTGTAGTGAGTGGGATAGGTGCCAACTGGGGCACACAAGCTACCCATTCTCTGCCTCCAGAAACCGTTGTTAAGATGCTGAGGGAAAATGGGATCCAAAAGGTTAAGCTTTTTGACGCAGACTACGGAACGCTCAATGCTCTTGCCAAGTCTGGTATTGAGGTTATGGTTGGCATCCCAAATGACATGCTCTCCTCTCTGGCTGGCAGCGTCAAGGCTGCTGAGAGATGGGTTTCTAAAAATGTTTCCACGCATATCACCTCCAACAATGTTAATATCAGGTGAGCTTGGAACCTATTATTTTTTGGAAATATAGCACCTGGTTGTTTCTGCGTTCATTGAAGCTCTTTTGAATCATTTTCTTAGCTAATAGCTATAGTTTCCGTATATAGTTGTGTTAAGAGGGCCTTTCTAGGAAGATGAGGTTATGACATGGTGCTGGTCCTGCTGGAATCTTAAGACTCCGTAACTATCCTTGCTTACTTTGATGATGAACAGTAGTTCTAACTGCACGGGCTTTTATGTGACTGGCTTTCAACTTCTTTTGATTCTTCTTTGTTATATTACTGGAACAGAACCTTTTCTGAGATTCTTTATCAGCTTCTTTCTTCAAAATTTACTTTTAATTTCGTTGAAACCTTTTTCTTAAATGGATGAATGCTCTGTATGTGTGTATTACCCCACGTAAAGTGATCCAGATTGATCAAGGAATGCCTTCCGTAAAGCATTTTCAATTAGAATTGGAATTAACTGGATGGCTTGTACAAATCATCACGAGACTGGATTGTTTTATAGTACTCTCTCTATTCTTTTTAATGTCTACACTGGTTAATAATACCCATTTTCTCACCATCTTTATGGACTATCACTCGTTTTTTGGGTTTATATTATCAATAATAGGGTGATTTATGAGTTTAGTTGATGGCTACCATCCTGAAAATTCCCTGTCCTGCCACGGAACCAAATCCTTGATGATCAGAAGATATATTGTTGAAAAAAATTCTCTTGCTTTTTCACTGGAAGTGCATGATGTATGTAGGATATGCAATTTGGTAACTCGTATGAACTGCATCATTTGGACATCATGTAGTAGTTGGTGCATGTTGACTTATCAACTCATGTTTGTGCAGATATGTGGCAGTTGGGAATGAACCTTTCTTAGAAACGTATAATGGAAGCTACTTGAGAACAACATACCCTGCTCTGCAGAATATCCAATCTGCCCTCATAAAAGCCGGGCTTAGTAACCAGGTAAAAGTGACGGTTCCACTGAATGCTGATGTGTATGAAAGCTCAACTGGACTCCCATCTGGTGGTGACTTTCGGACTGATATCCACGATCTCATGCTGGCTATTGTCAAGTTCTTGAGTGACAGTGGTTCTCCTTTTACTGTGAATATATATCCTTTCATTAGCCTATACACAGATTCTAACTTCCCAGTTGAATATGCATTCTTCGATGGCAATGCCTCTCCTATAAATGATGGTGGGACGAATTACTACAATATGTTTGATGCCAATCATGACACTCTTGTGCATGCTCTACAAAATAATGGGTTTGGAAACTTGCCTATAATTATTGGAGAGATCGGCTGGCCTACTGATGGAGATCGGAATGCTAACATCGAATATGCCCGACGATTTAACCAAGGATTTATGTCCCATATTTCAGGTGGCAAAGGAACCCCATTGAGGCCTGGACCTATTGATGCATATTTATTCAGTCTTATTGATGAGGATGCTAAAAGTATTGATCCAGGTAATTTTGAACGCCACTGGGGGATCTTCACTTTTGATGGGATACCCAAATATGCTCTCAACCTTGGTACAACAAATTCAGGAACTTTAATTCCAGCAAGAAATGTGCACTACCAGGAACGCAAATGGTGTGTGATGAGGGCCTCTGCTCATCTTGATGACTCACAAATAGCACCAAGTGTGAGTTACGCATGTGGACTTGCTGACTGCACTAGCCTTGGTTATGGGACGTCTTGTGGAAATCTGGATGCTAAGGGGAATATTTCATACGCTTTCAACAGTTACTTTCAGAGGCAGGATCAGCTTGATAGTGCGTGCAAGTTTTCAAACCTCTCAGCAATCACCAAGACCGACCCTTCATTTGGAAATTGTAGATTTGAGATAATGATTGAGCCTTATTATGGAGGGGTAGAAGGGACACTTGGATGCCTCCATAAATCATTAGGCTTGGCTACATGCCTGTTTCTGATTTTGCTGACTATTTTCTGAATCTGTGAGGCTCCTAATTTTCAGAGGTACCGTTTTTCATCAACTATGCTCGTTTGCTTTCTAGGATAGATTAATGGAAAGCTACGTGAAATTTTTCATCAACTAGTTGCTATGAAATGACTATGGGAATCAGCAGACCAGAAGTACTTATCGTGCAACTTTATTTGTTTTTCCCTTGCATAAGCAAATACTAGCAGGACACTCAAGTTCTTTGGTTTTCTGTAGCTCTAACAATGTGATTACCAAAAGCGAGATGTACAAGTGGGCACAAGGAGCCTCTGTTATTGGAACAAAATGGAAAATTTATTTTGATTGAACTATATATATATAAACATCCTGTTAAAAGGATTGCTGATCTACCTACTTGCTAACCAGAACAAATCGGAACCAGACGCTAAAACTAAATGCCACTGAGCTCGGGAGGAACCTGACTCGACTGCACTGTGTCAACTTGGCAATAGCTGCTTAAGACTTGCCAGGTTGGAAAAAAATTCCACAAAAACTGCTGTCAAAGTGGTTTGTGAACTGTCAGGCATAAGAGACATTCGTCCAGACACAAAGAGAACATGTCCATGCTTTTGGTCCTATCCTAGTGCAATGGAAGGACCAAAGAATCGAGTCAGGATCATGTCCATCCTAATCTTCCTTACCTTGAGACGTATGCATTTGGAGCTTTTCTGGTCCATCCCTTGGCCCTGTGCGTTTCGAAGCAGCTGCACGCTCCGTCCCACTATATATATATATATATACACAAAATTACAAAAAATGCACGCTTGCCTATTTGAGTTGATGCAGCAAACCATGACAGTCTAGAAAGATGTGTTCAAATCATGGGATTGGCAAATGAAAGTCCTTTGCTTCAAGTGTCCTCAAAGTATACGAGCATGATGATGAAATAATGTTAATAATTGATTATAAACCGCATGCCAATGAAATTATCCTTTCGACTTTTATTTTTATCCCTATAATTATACAACACAACACCCTCATGTGTTCCTCACTTGGAAGTTGGTGTCATCCACTCTCTGGTCTCTGCAACTCGATCAATCATATGAACTGATTGCCTGCCTGCCTCTCTCGCTCTCTATAAGCCTGTACCCTGTATTGTCACCAATTAGCATGTAGGTGAAGCATAACCAACTAGACAAATATTTGGCAAATGATGCTTATTATGTGTTTATTTACGCACAAACATGTATATAAATAGGTGGTGGAGTCGAAGGTACGTCTGCACTGCAAAGCTTGTGAGAAATCAGTGCGCAAAGATCAAAGGTGCGTAAACATATACATATATATATATCCTGTTAGTTTGATGCGTGTGCTGCATATAACGAGTCTCTTCCTGTGGTATTGTTGGAAACTGGGAAAGGAGTAAGAAGTGTGGAAGTAGATCAAGTAAGATGAGAGTATTAGTGTTGGGTGATGTAGAGAAGAAAGCTGTGGTGAGAGCTGTATGGAAGACGAGCCGACATATTGGAAGCGCCAACTGCAAGTGCTGCCATTACCATTAGGAAGAAAAAGACAGGGACAAAGTCATGGGGTTTCGGTGGATCTTCAATGGTTTCCCTACTCCGTTTTCATGTTGCAGTAAAGTCTGATGCATGAATTGGATCTGGGATTGCTTGCCTCGGTTGGCACTGCCACTAATTTTTAACTGTTACAGTTGGAACTAATGGTTGACTTGGGATGAATTAATACCTTATTTATCAATTCCAATAAAACAAAATAATTATACTTAATAAGAAAAATTATTTATTTATTTATTTTATAAAAAAATTGAACTTTGGCACAATGGAAGAATGAAGTGGCACTAGAACTTTATATAAGCAACGGAAACTGTGAAAGGGAAATGTTATCTGTTCAGAGTCTGGGCTTACGCAGACACAAACGCATATCTTCTCCTACTTCTCTCTACCATTTCCCTTACTTCTTATTTAATTTCCTGTCTTCTGTTCCTTTAATCTGTATGTCTTTCTCGGCCATTTTCTCCAACGTATGCAGCTTGATGCTTGCTTAATCCACCCATTTTCCTGCTTCTTTTCACTCCTTTTCTGATTGGTGAAGCCAGAAAATGTTGGCTTCTTAATGACCGCTTCTATGGTCTTATGCCACAACCTTATCTTTGTTAATCGCTGCCCTCCTTTCAAACCCCTCTCTTCCCATATTTCTTCCAACTTTTCACTCCCTTTTAGAAGTAACAAAGTGGGTTTTTCTGGGTTTGTTCCAAATGCTAAGAAGAAGCACAGTAACCATTCTAAGAGAAGCAGAAGCTGGTGGCAAAGATTCTTTTTTGACGATGATGGGAATTGGCTTGGCTTGAAGGATGAGGAT
The DNA here is from genome assembly GCA_027568915.1 of Erythroxylum roraimae. NCBI lineage: Eukaryota > Viridiplantae > Streptophyta > Magnoliopsida > Malpighiales > Erythroxylaceae > Erythroxylum > Erythroxylum roraimae. The sequence continues at coordinate 112,944 of JAOSBL010000211.1, forward strand.
ATGATTGAGGACCAAGTTGATGATGAGGAGTTGCCGGAAGAAAACAAGTTCGAGGCGTGGAAGAGGAGAGCGGAGGCCATTGTCGAGTTGAGGGAAGCACAAGAAGAGATGTTGAATGAGGAGAGTAGGAGGTGGGAAGATTGGATTTTAGACGATAATGGCACCGCTAGTGACAATGTCAACGGTTCTTGGTGGACTCCAGAGCTGAATGACAATGGCGGGGTTGGGGGGTCAGTTGAGGACGATCCCTCTGACCTTGTACCCGACAAAAGTTTTGTTGATTTTGTTAGAGATTTCGTTCTTGGCAGGGAAGAGGATGATTTGCTTTATGAAGATCGTGTCTTCCGATATGCTTCCGTTAATTCGGTTAGTGAATTCCACCAAGTATTCCTTAAAGCTTAAATTTAGCATGTGACTTCTCCTGGTGTCTTTAACGAATGTTTGTATGCAAGTCTAGGATTGAGTTGACAGTTTAGAGCATCTCTTCCAAGTCTAATCTAGCGTCCCAACTTATGAAGCTGATAATCGCAGAAGTGCACACTGCCATTGCAGAAACACTAAAACGTGCTCATCCATGTCATGATCTGAGCAATAACACTGGATTCTTTCTACTAATTTGCGTTAGGGTTAAGCATAAGTTAATCACATTGAGCAAATTAACATCTATAAGGTGTGAAATTGTAGTTCCATAACTGTTGCTTGGTTATAAATCTCTAACTTATAAAGAATCCAAGTTACTTTATTGGCAGCCTGGAGCCGCGTGATGAAATGCTTTGATGAATTAATTGATTAACTGGAGAATTTCACATTTCTTCTGCTGATTTCTTCATTTTTCTTTCAGTTTCTCGTTGAGAATAATAGAATAATATCCCCTTTGATGAACTTTTAACAGTTATGAATGAGGAAAATTTGCTGCTACAACTTCTTGGGCCTGTCCTGCTGGGTTTAACTATCCTTAAGAAGTTTTATCCTTACAGTAATCGAAATAATTTCTTAATAAGAGTCTTCAATGCACTTTTCAAAGAGCTAGGAAAGTTTCAGTTAGTGTCATGGATGTTGCTTTATTTTAATACCTTAATATTCACCCATGATACAGGCTAAGCTTTATTTTAATACCTTAATATTCACCCATGATACAGGCTAAGTTTTTGGCATTACTGATAATCATACCCTGGGCCTTGGACTTTGCAGTTCACGACTATGTTCTCATGCCTTTCTTAGACAGGTAATGGTTTGGAGCATGTAGTATGGCGTTTTAATGTCTAAATCAATCATATAACAATTTTTTTTTTACCTATTGAAAAATCAAATGGAAACTATGATCAGTATCCCTTTAGTACCATACATAATCATATAACAAAAGAAAACTTTGTAATTTTATTGAAATTGCAACTTTTGGGGCATGCTCCATCCACAGCAGTTTGCGTCTAGATTGAATTTAATGATTTGTTTCAACTTTGAGCACTTTGACGCATGCAATGTTTATCCAGTGAAACTCATGCCGTCTAATTACTATTGAATTTGAGATTTCAGGCTATGCAATTTGTACATGAAGTGTATAGCTTAGGAAAACTTTTACTTATGATTATTTCATAGCGAGTTTGGCTCAAGGATTAGTGGATTTTGCCTCAAGGTTCACTCAGAGTTCTGCATTTTGACTAACTCCAAGTCTGCCTGGATCTTTTTCTTGAACAGATATGTGAAGACTGTACCTCTTGCAGCACAGTTGCTTGATGTGAGAAAAACTCAAAAGCTTGAAATGGTTAAGGAATTGAAACTAGAGAAAGCCAGATTACAGCTTGAGATGGAGATTGGCAAATCCCCTCCCCTTTCTGATGAGGAGGTTTGGTGGGAATTACGGCATAAAGCGTAAGAATACAATATTGTTGTACTCCTTTGGCTGGCCCCTTTTTTTGCATGCTATCTAAAGTAAGATAATTTGCTTTTTTTGTTAAGATTGCAATAGAATCATGAGATATGATCTTATTATCCATCCACATAGCAAATAAGATGTATTGCTGCATTGAAGAATTGGAAGTAGTGTTCATTACTTCGACGCGTGTGGCCCTCTAGGAATTTTAATGCCATAATCTCTCTAGAATCACCATCATACTTGAAAATCTATTTGTATGATTCTCTTTACTTTGGACTATTCAACTCTAAAGCTGCTTCTTATCCAAGCTGGACCCTCAGGAGTCTTGCTACAGACCAAGTGAGGATTCCCACTTCAATTAAATTAGCAAATTTTATGATTGGGAAGCTCAGTGGTTCATGGCTGGGACAATTGAAGCAAAGGTCTCTAGTTGAGACAATTGAATCCAAGAGTTTTACGATTTAGTCAAGAAACTAACCATTGTTAGTCTTCATTTTGAGTTCAATAAGTAACTAGACTGGTTTTAAAACTATGTAATTTGAGTTCAAATAACTTCAAGAAAGCTTTTGCTGCTGTGTCCCTTAATATGTATATGAGGTGGATGTAACTCTTTTGCCATCTGATGGTTTGTTCCTAAACAGGTTAGACTTACGTGATGAGTGGAGGTTGGAAAACCGTAGAGCATTTGCCAACATATGGTCAGATATGGTGTTTGGGATCTCATTGTTCCTTCTTTTGTGCTTCAATCAGAGTAAAGTGAGTTCCAAGTCAATTTATTCTTGCAGTGCTTTTGTGATAGTTTTAGATGCTTTATATGAGCATGATCCTTTGCATCCTTCGCCACTTGTTGTTAAGAAATTGTAGTATCATGGTAATTTCAGCGGAAACTTTTGGTGTTATTTTGGGCTTATATAGTTTTCCTGTTTGTACCTCTTATGTTTCATATGCTTCAACACATGCATCCATCGTAGTACTGAATAAATATACATGTTTCTCTTATCTACTAAATTATTTTTGTGCTTGATTTGAGTGAGGATAAATAAATGATCACTTCTACTCGTTTTGTAGGCTAAGCCTATCCTCATTCTCAGGGCTTAGAAACGAACCACATATGTTCAAGTTATTGAAAATAAATGCTTGCTGCTTGGCCGTCGTTTGCACGTTCGAATTTCCAAAAAAATAAAAGAAAAAAGAATCCTTTGCGCGTTCTTCAAATTTTGCATGCTAAATTTGTTATCTTACTTCTGACAGAATTGTGATCTAAATTTGTAATTGAACCCTGATTTCTGTATCTCTTTTCAATATTTTTGCTGGCTTCATGACTTTCATTTCTTATTCTTGCAGGTAGCTCTGCTGAAATTTACTGGGTATAAACTAATAAACAACATCACTGATACTGGGAAGGCATTTCTAATTATACTTATGACAGACATTTTCCTAGGGTAACATCTACTGCTATTTTAAAAGTACTCTCGTAATCGTATGCCATTTATTCATTTATCTATTTGGAATGTTTGTTCAATGGTTCTTTGCCTTAACTGAGGAGATATCAGTGTATATCCAGTTTAAGAGGTCTGAATTCTGGGGCATTTTTCATCATAATATCTCAGCTATTATTTCTTTCGCTCAAACTTGTTGATCTCTCTCATAAGATCTGTAGGATGGACAGATAATTCACCTTATCATGCTTTTTATGACACTTTAAGCAGTAGTCTTGTTTGTTAGAGAACCTTGTTCATTCATTGCGAGTATGCATGCCTGCAGGTATCATTCTGAATCTGGCTGGCAAACCTTGTTGGAGATTGTGGTTGAGCACTATGGTCTTGAAGTTGATCAGTCTGCTATTACCATTTTTATATGCCTGGTTCCAGTAATCATTGATGCATGTGTGAAGCTTTGGGTATGCTATTCACTTTTTCTAGACTTTCCTAACATTTTTTGTCTCATGTTGCTTATCAAAGAAATGGCTTAAATTGATCACAGCAAAATTCACTTCTCAGCAGATGTTCTATTCTTCTGATTATTGAAAAACATGGATTAGAATTCAAATAAATACTAGTTGGCCTTTGGGGTTGAACCTGTGAACAGGTACCTTTGGAAGGGACTTCAACTGGAATAGAATCCAAAAAGTTGAACCAACTTAGGAAAACCGTGATGTATTGTGATCACAGATCAACAATGTTAAAAAAAGGAACCCTTTTGGGCAGTTTGAACTATACTGAAACCCTATAATTGTGAGAATTGGAACTAAACTGAAAAAAAGTTCCAAATTTGGGTCATACATTATTAACCACTTAACTTAGCAGAGGGCTTCTGCAGTAAAGTCTGTAATGCTACTAGAGATCAAAACAGTGCTGAGTCCCATCATCAGGTGAGGTACAGCTGGAGTAGAGGAAGCAAATAGTGAGATTAGGGACATGAAGAGGAAGAACAGAATCAAACTAGTAGCGTAGTATTAATGCCTTGACATCCTTGTTATAGGAATAGAATGATGCTGTAATATCATAAGATTGCTGAAATGCCGTGGAGTTATACATAAAACATAGTTTTGGAATTTTTAAGGGGTTTTGTTAGCATAGCATTTGATGATTGATTTTATATTATATTTATTTAGTTGAAAAAGCTAATGATGTATTTGATTGGTGTCTTTACAGTTGTTTAAATTCCTACCAAGATTATCTCCGAGGGTGGCCAACATTTTTAGAGAAATGAAGCGTCACTAAGAAAGTAAATTTACCAAAATTCATAAGGATTTCAATTGGAGCATTATCTGTATTTATATTTGCATTGCCAACCATTATTTTTATTTTCCCTTACCATAGGAGGGAGGCGTAGAAAAATCAGCTCTCTTTTTGCCCCTTTTCCTATATTTATTACTTCTTGTTGTTATTGTTGAAGTATAGTTTCTGGAAAAAAGAAATCTACATTGTTTCGTTAGCATAAAATTGTATTAGGGTTTAGGAAAGAGGTAATGATGTACTTGTGATTAATAAGGGATGAAAAGAAGAACCTGTCCCTTTTAAGAATATTTTGTCACTTTTCTTTGAATCTAAGATTTTTGTGAGCGCTGAAGGGATTGTAATGCTTGAACCACAAACCATGAAAAATTCAGTAGCACTAAATACAATTCCAGAACCAGAATTTGGGAGAGCTGCGTTGACTAAAGGTGAGCAGAATAGAACAGAGGAAAAGGAAAAGGAACAGCAAAGAAACAAAAGACTAGGAATACTTGTACAACAAACTGAGTTCTTAATACCAATGGAACCAGAGTTGCGAAAGGATCAGTGGCAAACAAGCATGTCAAAATAATGTGCATTCATGATTTGCACGGAGGAGGTAATCACAGGACCGATAGAAGAGTTGAGAAGAGTGTTTGTTACCTTGAGCATTTCTCTTCAATCAATCTTGCTTAGAGATCATCGGCAGCTTTCAATATCAATAGGCCTATCTATGGCTATGCAAGCTGCAATTTTTTTTCTTATCCATGAAGGATATGAATGCTGCTGTTTAAAGTTATCTGTACTTCACATTTTGGCCTGTAATCGTGGATAGTTTAAAGTTGACTACAGCTTTTTATGTCTCTCTTTCAAACAAACTAATTGAACAGCATCCTCCTTTTATATGAAAAGAAATCAACACGTAAATGAGTAATGGATTTGTATCACTCAATTTATAACGAATTGTGCATAAATCCCTCGGGATTAGCATTTGGATGAACACTAACTGGTTAACTAACATTTGAGATAAAAACTTGCTTGTTAGGTGCCTACATGGAACTCCAGTAGCCAAGTAAGTACTTCCATTCATCCTATTTCCGATATTTACACTCCTCGGAAAGGTCTCACGTGCACTATGACAATATATGACGGGGCAAGAAAACTTTCAACACTGGGGCCTTGGAAGACATTCTAATGGTGTCCCCGTATCCAACTGAATGGACTACATGAGAACCATCAATGTATATTTTACCCTTCTCAGAAAACCATGACACCTCCATATACTGATCTGATTTCACCAATCCATGCATTAGGCCAGAGATGACAGATCCTGAAGATATGGGCTCTCTAACCATATATTGGAGGTCCTCTGACAGTATCGGCATTGCAAATCCACCTGCAGAAAGCATTGCAGCTGTTGAACCAGCAGCACTTGAAACTCTGAGACCACTTGACCGGCAACTTATTAAGGGAGTGCAAGATTCACTATTTTTCAGAAGTCTGATGGCAAGCACTTTAAATATTCAGAACAAGTAATAAAAAGATGCTATTACAAAACACCAAGGTAATGGATTACTTACTTACTTGAATGAGAACCGGGAAACTGTTGCAGGACATGGATGTGCAATCAATAAATCATTGAGAGCACAAGTAGACAAAAGTCGTGAATTCACAGTCAGTGAAATTCTTGATAATCTAGAAGGAGTTTTCTGATCCTCTAATATATCATCAAGTACCTGAAAGATGTGTCCATCACTCAGATAATTCTCTTCGGAAAGTTTCACTACTACAGAACAAGTTGGTACTTCCTAACCATCGGTGCATACAACAGGTAAGAGCTTGTGGAAAGGAGAGGCCAGTAGAATGAACAGATGGATAAAAGGCATCGATGAAGGTTATCAAGAACCAAATTGAATGAATAATAATTCAGACAAAAAGCTCTAACGAGAAAATTGGTTTTAAGTGAAACATTCCTTGTTTCCAAGCCATAATTTCAATTGCTCAGTAGGTTACCAATTGATGTGATAAATTATGTTTAGAGAAGGTGATCCCAATGATTGAATACATTATGTATGATAAATCATAAATCAGACAAGTCTTACTTGTTCGAAGTTTTCGACAGTTGCCGCACATAAATAACCCGTGCTCCTGGTAGCATCAAAGCCATTCCTGAATTCTTCTACCTACAAAATCAAAGAGCAACGCAATGAACTGAATGACAGATCATAATCCATATATTTAGGATGCACGTGGAAAGCGCAGGTCTGAATCTTTCTATTCAACCAACCTCTTCAACTTTTGTTGGATCTGAGTTCACACCCAGAACTGGAATAGAGTCATCAATGAAATGACTAGCTTGCAGAAGAGTGCCATCACCACCAACAGTGATGACAAAATCAAAATCACGAATGGGTTGGGATAAGTGAGTGCGAAACATAGGTTGCCAATCTACAGATTTCTGGCGCAAAATATTCTGACAAAAGCTAACAGCATCCTTGTGAACCTTACGCCTGTTTTCTAAGTAATTAAAGATCTGCAAAAACAAATACCTCCGCCAGAAGAGAGTAAGTGTACTTCTTAAGCCCAGATGGCGTAAACATAACAGTACGAGAAGAAAGCTATTACTCTGTTAATCCAACAATACAAAGTATAGAATATAAAGAGAATGTAACGGAAGATACCCAAGCGCCACATTTTATCGAACACGTTACAAACGTTAACAAGCTTAATATATACAGAGAGATAGAAGCAAAGGAAATTGATTTACCCGAGGATTAGGATTTGCATGTGGAGAGAAGCGCCAGAGGGAGGTAGTAGAAGGGGGAAAAGGGTAAATGTTGAACGGTTTTAACAGCAACAGCACCCTTCTTCTGCTGCCCATCGCATGCTTTCAACTCGCACGCACTTTGCGTAAAGTAAAAAGATAGCCGCTTCCTATATTCTGTTCTCAAAGCCTATTTCTGACTTTTACCAACCTTTCACTTGTTTTATTTCTCACTTTGGTTGCTTTGAGTGAGTGGCCAGGCACCATTTTGGCTTTAATGGTGTTCAAGCCATGCATACATTTTGCACCACCATTACATCAGACGTAAATGGTCCAAGACTGGCCACAGAGTAGTGAAAAAGAAAGATTAAGAATTGAGTCCCATCATCCCAACAAAAGTAATGGAACAAATACTATTGCAATAGAAGACGATTTTGATTTACAAACTCAGCTAAAACTTGTAAAATGAGTTCACACTTGACATGGAACAGAAACAACAGAAGGTTACAAGCTCGAGTATATGAGGGCAGCATGCCTGTTACATTCTCAGGAAAGTGAGTATTATTACTTCGTACGAACAAGTTGCTAGATAACAATTTTCATTTCCAATAGAATGGAATACACTGAAAAACTTTACTAGAAAGCACCATAAGGATAATGGTTCTTTTCAAGACATCATGCTTTAATTTTTAGCAGGAGCATCACTTCTTCAACTCTTCAGTCCTTCATGTTCCAATTGCATCTGTGCTGTGGTGCCAAGCTCATGTTGAGCACAAACAAAGTTTCCATTCCATGGATACGGTAACTGTTGCTTGCACCTCTATGCCCTCACTTTAACTGAGTTGTATACTTCTATGTATTTCTCGGCCATTTTGTGCCAACTATTGTCGACATCAAGGACCTTTCGCACAATGTCATTCCACTCCCTTGGTTCTGCTTAAGAATATTACGAATAAATGCGAAAAGCTGTCAAGCTAATATCTTCAGTAAGCAGCTACGGTTCAGTTAATGCAAATGGTAATCAATTGCTGAACTTACTGTCTCTATAGTAAGCAAATGCACGGTCAAGAGCCGAATTCAAAGATCCTTCATCAATTCCTTCGAAAACAAACCTGACCAAATTCAACTAATATTAGATATTTACTATTGAGCTCCATCTTAACTTCTAAGAAAAATCACATTGGTTCATCATGTCATGAAACAGCTCTAAAAGATAAGGCAGGCCAAATCTGCTACGTCAACTTTTTATGATACAAACTACACACAAAATTTAAAACCATGTTACCCATTAGCCATGTTTTGGTTTGACTGGTCATCCAAGTCAAAGACTGTGTCTGCAAGGCCACCAGTCTTTCTAACAACTGGAACCTGAAACAATCACCATGTCTTAAATGAGATCATCTCCTTGTTTCAGCAATACATTGAACTCATCCAGAATATTCAAATGACCTAAGTGGAAACGCAGCAATGATATCAAGTCAGCAATTTATATTGTTCAAACAGTTGCAGATGAGGAATCTTAGGCCACTTTGTAGCTACACTGACGCATCACAAGTTACAAGCATCTAAACTTTAGACTTCAAAAACATGTCTCATTAATTCAACAGTCCCGACCATCAAGAAGATAAGGTAAGCTTAAGAGTAAATCATCATAGCACTTCAGCTACAAAGTTTCATTGTACATACTGCACCGTATTGCATGCCAATCATTTGGGAAAGTCCACAAGGTTCGTATATGGAAGGAACTAGCACGATGTCTGCTGCAGCATAAAGCATATGGGATAACTCCTCGCTGAATGGAAAATAAGCCAAAATTAAGACAAACTTGTGTCAGCTTATAGACTAAAAAATTTCTCTAGATTTTGTCATATATGCTTTAGAAGTCTCCTTAAAGACTAGAGGTACACACAATTAGAAGAAAAGAAAATAAAAAACATAAAGAAGTTAAAAAGATTCAGGAATTATGAAAGCAGTTGCAGTTCTATCAAGATGATTTACCTATACAACGATAGGATACGAATGTTGGGACCTTGATTATGCTGCAAAATATAGCCATATGCACAGGTGCATGTTAGCTTAAAGCATACTGTTCATAATGATTCTATAGCAGATTTAAGGATAAGGTAGACAAGAAGATATTAAGAGCAATAAAGAGAAAATAGACAAATTAGAAGGAACATTCCACATGTTAACCCACACAGAAGGTGCCTATTATCACTGACAGTCTTGTTAACATCACATATGGAGTTCAAAAAAGACAGCAGACTCGAAAGTATGTAAAGATATAAAAGAGAATAGCCATAAATGCCTTACCGTATCAGCAAGATGCTTGAATTCTCCTTCTACACGTACATCTGAAGCTTTCCCAAGGACAACCATCTGTCCACCCTACATATATACATTTATACACATAAACCAATTGAGAAACTGCAAATAAAGAACAATGCATTGAGCTCGAGATATTTTCACAAAGAGCATATGAATTAAAGATAGAAATGGAAAATTTTTTTTACCATATTTGGTGCACGAAATTAGTTGAAATGACAAGTAGAAGCCATCACAGAATTGGCTTCATCAGTGGAAAATATACATGAACATCAACAAAATAGAATAATGCAAGAGGGCTACATGAGCTTATATTTAACTATTAATCATTTTATGTAGTTCATCACAAGCATTGATTCAACACTATTACCTCAGGGTATAAACATTACTAAGCTCCAAAGCTTTTTATGCCATCGAATACGTAGAAAAATTAATGGCCTCAAAGAAAAGGGGTGATAATGAGATAAAGTGAAAGAATAGGGACAACTTCAATTGCCTCTTAAATGATGTTTTAACAGCTATCTAATTCATAACTTCTCTATGTTCTAATGTTCTACATGAATACTAAATTGGATGATCTGACTAATTATATCAGCCCGGTGAAATAATAGTTAGTCGTTGAATCTTTATTAAGAAGAGGGGCTACGAAGAAGAAAACTGAGAAGGAAAGCAATTATATGTAAACATTTTACTCGATAATAGGAGAGTTCACATACGAGTTCTGCAACACGCTTAATAGCATGAGTTATCAAGTGAAGACCCTTTTGATGGACCAGTCTCGTGATGCATACAACCAAGGGAACCCTAAATGTCACATCTGACATATGGTTACCCGCTTCAATGCTTTCAGAGGCTAAACCAAGCCCTCTCTGCACATAGTATTTGCAGACCTTCTTGCCCTCCATATTTTGAGCTACATGAAGCAAAAACAGATTAGCAAGAAGTAAACCTAGGAATCAAACCATTGTAATGACTTAAAAGATCACAATTTGCATAAATAGACAAAACAGTTAATGACACAAAAAAAGCAATAAAGGAGCACCACGCCCAAGGAATTTTGTTGAAGAGCGTAAAAGTAGAAGCATTTGTATACTTGTTGTTTGAAGAGATTAACAGCGTTTTATGACAAATAAGGAAAAAAAAATAGTGACATTACCCCTGAATTTAGCAGGCAAGAAAACATCGGTAGCAGGGTTCCACATTGCAGTATCTATTCCATTTAATATACCAAAGTACCTGTAGAATTAGATAGTCTATGTTTAAAGATGCAAAATGAGTGTCTATTACTAATAGGTGATTAGACTAGAAGCACGGAATAGATTCTGAAACACAATAATTTATTATGGCTTTGCATAAATTGAATCTTCTACTAAGATCAATTGAATTGAACAGAGGAATAGATTACAGGTAAGTAAATGAATAAAATCGAAAAGGATCCAAACATACTTATCTCGATGTGTTATCAAAGTGCTTGCCAACCATCCGGAGCAAAGAGTTTCCTTCAGATATGTTGGAGACACTGTACTGAAAAATGTAAGCAGATCAATTAATTTGTAACAAAATATGCATAATAGATTATTACATTCTTAGTATTGATTCACATACGGAAGATTGACAATGTGTTGTCCTCTAAAACAAGGTTTCACCTACATCCAAAGGCATCATACTGGGAAATATGAATAGTTAGTTATGATCTAAGTTGATTATTAGCAATGGTAAAGAAAAGTCCTTTAAAACAAAGTTTCATCTATATCCAGATTGAGAATCGATAATGAAAAGGACGAGTTCATCATTCCTAATATACACTGCAAGAAGCCAGTAAGGGAAATGCAATACATATATCTATTAGTAACACAAATTTACTTTTTCCCTTGACCATCTGCATCAAATCAACAATCCATACTCATAACTGTCCTTCATACAATAAATAAGCCTTAAATGATTTCTTGAACTGTTTTATTCCAAGTTTAATATCCATTTTCCTAGGATAATATATCATGTTTTACCCCCAGAACATATTCATCTCAGTGGAAGTATGTGAGGTCCAGTACAGACAAAAATAAGTCATATATTAAACCATTAACAAATCCCACTGCATTAAAAAACCAGAAAGGCTACTTACACAACTGCATTGCTATAAACTATTCCACCTTTCAATAAGCTCAACCTTTCAGGATTGTGGCCAATAGTTCGATCATCAACTGCCTGCCATGTGAAGAGACCTTAGAACAATAAGTCAGAGCAGGAGCAATATGAAATTTTAACTAGGAATAACCGCTAAATCAGTAAGAGGAAGAAAAATATGCAAAAAGTAGTACATATTGACAAAAAGAAAATGATTCTAGAATAATCAGGTTGATCAACTTTCCAAGATAGATGAAATATGGTTAACACATAATGTTGACATAATGTCACAGGCCCTAGACCGACAGCTGGTTATGGGACCTTCCAGCTGAATATCAGATAGGTTATGTTTGAGAGACTTCCTCCCTTTATAACCTAGCTTGAATGAGGGAATAAGAGCTCGTTAAGAGAGAACTCTTCGATCTCTGGAACTGACAATCAGTCAACAAAAATTCTGCTTGTTTATTCATGCTCTAAAGAGATGTATTTAAACTAGCTTACAGCCCTTAACAATCCCTACTTTTCAGCAATAAAAATCTCAACTGAAAGATAAATCAACTTATCAGAATAAAACAAACTCCTAATATTCTGATATCTTATCCAAATAACTTATCTACTCCTTCCTTTCCCCACGTTTGAATATTTAAATAACTTATCTACTCCTTCATTAGTCCACGTTTGAATTTGCCATGTGTGAATCTCTGGTAAACTTGGTCAGCAGAATCCTGCTGCTCTTGACCCACAACATTACTCGGCCCATCGAGAATGCGCTTGACCTCAAGCGCAAGAGAGCGATGACGCTGAAAATATAGTGGAAACTAGTTCCCAAAAAGCATCAGCAGGCGAGAGACCTTCTCAATGAATGTGAACTTGCGGAATTCCAGAGAAGGTGCGTGATTCCAAGACTCCTTTAGGAGTGGGCTGAACAGCACCTTTGTAAACAGTTGGAAGTTGAGGTACTGTGGTAGGTAATCAGTAGAATTTCTTCAAACCGGAAATTTGGAATACAGGATGAATTTTGGCTTCTGGTGGAAGGGTGAGGCGGTAAGCAACCGTCCCAACTTTTTCAGCAATAGAGAAGGGCCCTTAAAAGCGAGGAGATAATTTTCTGTTGCTTTTGGAAGTTAAAGATAACAGTCAATAAGGGTGAAGCTTAAGCAAGACCCTGTCACCAACTTCAAAATGAATGTCACGATGGTGGAAATCATAGGTAGTTTTCATGGTATTTTGAGCTTGTAAAAGGCGTTCCCGCAAGTCTACCAGAAACTGATGACGTGTTTGCAACTCAATATCTACTGCTGCAACCTTCGCAAGACTAGAACAGTATGATAGAAGGCGAGTTGGAGGTCTGCCATACACAACTTCGAAGGGAGCTGCTTTCAGAGAAGAGTGGAAGCTAGTGTTATAGCAATATTTAGCCCATGCTACCCAATCAGTCCAGCGACGTGGGTGGTCACCGGTAAAACAACGAAGATACATATCCAACACTCTATTAACTGTCTCAGTTTGCCCATCGCTCTGGGAATGATAAGCAGAGCTGAAAGAGAGTTTACAGCCACTCAACCGGAACAATTCAGACCAAAAGGAGCTAGTGAAAGTGGCGTCCTTGTCACTGACAATGGATTCGGGCAATCCTTGCAACTTAAAAACCTGGTCAAAGAAAAGACGAGCAACATAAACAACTAAATAAGGATGAGAGAGTAGCAAGAAGTGGGCACACTTTGAGAAATGATCAACTACTACGCGCAGCACTGTTTTGCTATTGGAGGAGGGAAGGCCGTCAATGAAGTCCATTGAAATATCTGACCATATTTGATTGGGAATTGGAAGAGGCTGTAAAAGATCGGCAGACTGCAAGTATTCAGATTTATTTTTCTGACAGATTTCACAAGTTTTCACCAGTTCTTGGACCTGTTTCTTCATACCCGACCAATAAGAATCTGCAGAAATTCTATGAAGTGTCTTTTGATAGCCCTCATAACATTGAGCATGAATAACAGAGATAATAGCCTGTGGAAGTGAAGATGATGAAATATACACCTTATTTTTGAAAAATATAAGACCATCTTTATAGGACCATTGGTCACCTGCAGTTCCTGCAGTAATTTTCTCAATGAATTTCTGTAATTCAGGACTGCTGGAAATTTCTGCTCGCACATCAGCAAAAAACACCAGGCATGGAAATCCTAGCCAAAACGCCCACATCTTCTTGCTGGCGTGAGAGAGCATCGGCCACCACATTTTCACAGCCTGCTCGATATTCCGCCTGAAAATTGAGTCCCATGAGTTTGCTAACCCAATGTTGTCGAGGAGATGTGATGATTTTCTGTTCTAGTAGAAACTTAAGGCTATAATGATCAGTCCGAATCAAGAAACGCTGACCCCATAAATATGACCTCCAGTGGCAAACAGCTTTAGCTAACCCAATTAGTTCCTTTTCATATGCTGGTAAGTGACGGCGTCATTGGGCCAAAATGCGGCTAAGTGATGCCTCTGATGCAGGTATAGGGGTTGTTCCATAACAAGAAGGTCACCCAATTGCTTTCTTCACATTCAATAGCAAACAACTTGGAAAAAACCGGAAGAGCTAAAACTGGCGTTGTGGTCATGGCCAACTTTAAGGCCTCAAAAGCTGAAGTGGATTCTGGTGTCCAGGAAAAAGAGTTTTTCCGTAACATGGAAGTGAGAGGAGCAGCTATAACCCCCATAATATTGCACAAATTTTTTGTAATAACCTGGGAGACCCAAAAATCCACATAACGCCCATACAGTACTGGGTTGGGGCCATTGAATCATAGTTGCAATCTTTTGAGGGTCAGCTTCTACTCCTTTGGAAGAAACAGATGGCCCAAGTAAGAGATTTGGGACTGCCCAAACAAACATTTAGAGTGTTTAAGGTACAAAAAATGTTGTTCGAGCAAGGAGAAAACAATTCGAAGATGTTGCATGGGCTTTGCCCATGTCCTGCTATAAATTAAGATGTCATAAAAATAAAACCAAGATAAATTTCAGCAAATATTGTTTGAAAATGAAATTCATGAGAACTTGAAAAGTTGATGGTGCATTCGAAAGGTCAAAAGACATAACCAAAAATTCGAAGTGGCCATGGTGAATGCAGAAGGCAGTTTTCTCCACATCGGTGTCTTTCATTCGAATTTGATGATACCCTGAACGTAGGTCCAACTTGGAAAAGAAATAAGCACCATATAATTCTTCCAATAATTCATCAATTACAGGAATTGGAAATTTATCCTTCATTGTTTGGGAGTTCAACGCACGGTAAACTACACATAATTGCCAGGAATTATCTGCCATTTTAACCCAGAGAACTGGTGCAGAAAAAGGGGATCGACTGGGCCACATAATTCCCTGCTTAAGCATCTCATTGCACTAATGCTCTATCTCGTCTTTCTGGCCATGAGGGTAGCAATATGGACGGACAGCAATAGGACCCACTCTTAGTGCTAGGGATATGTGGTGATCACAGTTCCGAGATGGGGGCAGTCCTTCCGGAGTGTTGAATAGAACTTGGAATTCATTAAGGATGCTCTGAACTTCTAGTTCCTTATCTGCAACAGCTAGAGATGAAATTAATGAAGAGTTAGTATGTTGAGGAACTTCTTGATCCCATTTAATTCCATTTCCTGGTTCTCCCACTGGAAACGCATCTTCATATCAAAAAAATCCCAAAGAATAGGACCAAGTGTCCGAAGCCAATTAACTCCCAGCACTGCACTGTATCCATAAAGAGGTAGCAAATATAAATTTAAATGGAAAATTTGTGGTCCTAACCGAATTGGGAGCAATTTGCATATTCCAGGATTGCTCACTTTCTCTCCATTAGCCACCGTCACCCTTAATGCAACCTTTGTCTCTATGGGTATTTAAGCTACTCTAGTAGTGCTGAATCAACAAAACTGTGAGTACTTCCTGAATCAATCAAAGGTATGAATGGCATACCGTTGAAAGATCCCTCTACTTGCATGGTTTGAGGCTTATGCAAGCCGGTAATTGCATGGAAGGATATTCCTGGCTCCTCTACATCTTCTTCCAAATTGTCTGATTCATTTTCATCAACCCCTTCCAACCAGAACAGCCATTTACATTGATGCCCCAGTTTATATTGTTCGTCACAATTGAAACACAAGCCCTTGGTACGCCTTTCCTCTATCTCCGCCCGATTGAGCCTTTTTACAAACGGTGTTCGCTAATTTATACTAATAGAGCCTTTTCAAGAACCACTTGCCTCTAATCGTTGTTGGATTCCCCTTGGTTAATAAAGCCGAGCCAAGCTCATAGCAATAGTCAAATCTCGTTGGTTTTGTAGTTCCACCTCTACTGCTATTGCTTCCTTTTGGCTGCTGATGAAGATTTCCACCTCTTGTTCTTGGGACAAGGTACTGGCCCTGGCTGCCAATTGTTCGAAACGCCTCTGGTACTCCTCAATAGTCCCTATTTGTCTGAGTTTGGACAATTCCCCAAGCATGTCACTGTGGATTGGAGGTCCAAAACGCAAGTTGCAATTGATTTTGAATTCATCCCAAGTTAGTTGTGGTCGGTCCCACCCTAATTTAATGAACCACAGTTGAGCATCTCCTTTTAAATGAAAGGATGCCAGTCCAACCTTGTCTTTGGCTGCAATACGCTGGTGGCGGAAGAAATGCTCGCAGCGATTTAACCAACCCAAGGGTCAGAAGATCCATCATAGCGTGGAAAATCAAGTTTGGAGTATTTTGGAACAAAGTTGCCCCCTTCATGGTTTCCTGCTCCAGTCCTTTGTTCTTGTCATCCTCGATTACTAGACCCCTCTCCATGGCTGACAGCTAATTCTTGGGATAGTCTTTCTAACTAGGCTGCAACATCCTTCTGTCTAGCTTCATTGAGTGCCTTTTCTTTTTCTTTCTCTGCCCTATCTTTGGCTCGATCTTCCTGGTACATAGCCATAAAGGCTTCAAATTGCAGCTGGAAATTGCGTCCATCTCCCATCACCAACGGCTCTGATACCAAGTTGTCACAGGCCCTAGACTGACTTCTGGTTATGGGACCTTTTAGCTGAATATCGGATAGGTTATGTTTGAAAGACTTCCTCCCTTTATCACGTATCTTGAATGAGGGAATAAGAGCTCGTTAAGAGAGAGCTCTTCGATCTCTGGAACTAACAGTCAGTCAACAAAAATATTCATGCTCTAAAGAGCTGTATTTAAACTAGCTTACAGCCCTTAACAATCCCTACTTTTCAGCAATAAAAATCTC
>JAOSBL010000211.1:191299-208461 GCA_027568915.1 Erythroxylum roraimae
TAGCTTCTCTTCAATATCACAATCTTTACATATAGATAGATAGAAGTTCCATAGTGGAAAAAATAAATTTCAATTATTGTTTTCCTATTAAGGTTCTCTTTAGTTAGGTTTATACCAGTAAAATTTTTATCACTAGAGTTTTTTCATATAAGTCTTTTCTGATAAGAACTTTTCTAAGAAGCTAGTTGACTGTTTGGTTGTCAGTTAAAAAAAAGCTTTTTAAAGGAACTTCATACAGTAGACTATTTGGTAACAAAAAAATAAAAAGTACTTTTAATTTTAACTATATTTTATTTTGTAATATAAATTATTTATGCATATATTTAAAATATATTAAACAATATGTAAAAGCACAATATATTAATTATTATAAATGAAAATATATCTACCCAAATCTTTTATATGGATTACAACATAAGTAAAACTAATACCAAAATAAATATTAAAACATATAAAAAAATCAAATAATATTATATAAATCTCAAAATAAAGGTGAAGATGAGTTTGTGAGTATTGTGAGAATTATGTGTAAAATATAAGGACAAAAGGGGCTAAAAAATAGGTTCATTAATTGATCTGAAAAATCTACTTAAAAAGTACTTTTTCTTAGAAGCTCCAAATTTAAACTTCTTAAAAAATTATATTTTAGCTGCCAAAAAAATTATATCTATTAAAGAAGTATTTTTTTATTTTACAGTAAAAAATTAATTTAAAAAAAAATTTGTTACGAAACAAAGTGCTTATTAACTTTCTAAAAGATCATCAACACAGGTATTAATAGTATTAATAGTGTAGGAGATGTGATTATTCACATTGAATAGCTTTATTTAGTCATGAAGTCAGGATTCTTTTTTATGCAGATATTTTGGAGAATAAAAAGAAAAGCTCCACTTGCCTAGTGTTTAGTGCATGTACCTAAGATAACAAGCTACTCACTAATTAGTGTTAATACAATAATAATGCACAAATCCCTAAATCTTATCTTAAGGCCCACCTCCTTATTCCTTCTCGTAGTACCAACACCAAATTCCCAACTTAGATACATCATAGCAAGGAATCTTCCAATTAGAAAACGTTTCACCACTAATTGCAATGAAATTTAAGAACACTAACCAAAGAGACACAAATGCATTGATAAATTGTTGGGTTGTTGATCTATCAACAATTAAAATATAATTTTAGATCATATGGTGTTTAAGGTTTTGGGGTGTTGGAGAATCATATACTATGAACTTACAATACATATATAAATTATCAAATGTTCAATTAGGTGTATGGTTACAACTAATGTTTAGTTGAACTAGTGTGTGATACACAGATAATTAAGTTGGATACAGATGTGAGAATATGCCTCGTAGATTGTTAATGGCCTCTGCATGGATTAAAAAAAATGAATGGTTAGAATGAGAAATAAAAAAAAAAAAAGTAGAATTTTAGGCTTTCTTTTCAATGAGAATATGCATGGAAATGATTTCATTCAACTTTAAGCAATGATGTGTGTATGCATATAATATCAATGGACCACAGTTGAACTTTATGAGGCATTTTATGATCACCCACTAGCTATATTATACTCTTCTCTCTTTTTGATTCTTGTTTCTGTATTGTCATTGACAAGACTCAAAACCATCGAGCACCAGAAACACTAAAATTATGTGCTTCCCACTTGCATCTTTTTGTTTTGTTTTGTTTTATTCTTTGTCATTGATCAGGTTCATTGGTAATTACTAACCAAAATACAGATTTGTTACATAAAAGGGAAGAAAATGTAGTGCCACTAGATCGAAAGCTTATTGGCAAGTAGGCTGATTAGACATAAGTGTGTGTGAATTTAATAATTCACAAATTGGTTAGAAAACATTAGAGAACAAATGCATATAAATATAAACATAGATGGATAGTGCAAAAGAGAGATTTTATATTAAGAAAAAGCAATGGAGTGACTTAGGTTTGGAAGCTAGCTAGTGAATTTCCATGTAGCTTTCTTTTGTTGTTTGCTTGCCCCCACTAGCATAGCATGTGGTATGTCCCTAGTTTTTGAAACCTTCAAGGAATTTGTTATTTTTCATATAAATACATAGCTTTATTATATGTGAATATTGGAACCAAGTGTTTCAATGATTGGATCAAGAGAATGGCTGCCTTACCTACACTTCTCCCTTCCATGCACAACATAGATATCAAACAATGAGATTCCTTTTCTTTCTTTTATTTTGATATTTTTGTTCTAAATATTAAATATTTAGACATGTAATAATCTAAGAAGTAAGTGGTTACATCCAAAATAAAAATAACAATGAATTATATTTTGTTTTAGAAAAATGGGAAAGCACACTATTATGCACTTACTTTTTTTTTTATGTAATTCATAACATTTGTATTACATTGGTAAGTTTCAGCTCAACCAAAGATTGTAGGTCTCCTTTTTCCTCAATTGCTCAACTAAAAGCATGTCAATGACTAAAAACATAATACTAAACAATATCAGAGCAAATCTCGTTAAGACGCAAAATTTATAAAAATTTATTAATATACAACTTTACCTTTAATTAATAAAGAGACTGATTCTAGAGTTAAAAAAAAAAACCCAAATGACCAAATAAAACTAAATGAAGCACACTAAAAGAAAATAAAAATCAGTAGCATTAATGTATTATCTTATTGATTTAATAAGCACATTATCTTTCTGATTATTTAAGAGGAGCTTATTGAGGCATTCATTACCTCACACTTTGTTGCTTCTGACACCACTGTCTTTCAGAGACCAGAGAAGAAGTCACCTGAAAAGGCAACTTCTCTCTCTCTCTCTCTAGCAGTGTCTGTGTGTGTCTAATCGATCGCGAGTCCTTAAAATTCTCTATAATCTTCCTTAGATTTAGTTTCAAGGAGTATCTATTTGGAATCTTCTTTCTGTATCTCGTCTCTTCAGTTACAGAAGAGTTCAAACTTCAAAGGCCTCTCCTTTTTCTTCTTCAACCAAAACCCATTTCGAATCTCCTAATTTAAGCTCCAAAAACCTGATTTTTAAGACATACCCATGTCTCAATTTGTCCAAAAGATGGAGAAAAGACGACCCTCCATCAATCTTTCCATCTTCAATACATTAACTGAATCGTTTTCCATTGATAAGTCTAAATCACCGAGGACTTTCGAGGATGGTGGTGTTGGGTTGGGCATAGTGGCTGCAATGAACGGTTCAATCAACCATGAATCCGCTAAAGTTACGAGCTTGGCCTTGTCTACAAGTTCTAACCCAATCAAAATAGTGTCTTTAGCTAAACCCGCAGCTAATTTTAGAGGGGGAGTTGGGCTGCTGAATCTAGAAAGAGATGGTATTGTTTTGGACGAGAGCGACGAGAGCTATACCTGTGTTATTTCTTACGTTGGGAATAATGTGATTAAGAAACATGTTTACCATGGATTTGATGATTCAGTGAGTGTTTTTGACGTCAGTCCTGGACTGTTTTATGCTTCTTCATCGCCGCCGCCGACGACCATGAATATTGATGGACTTCGCAGTGGTGGTGGTGATGAGACGGGAGAGTTGTGGACTAACGATTTCTTGAGTTCTTGCTATCTATGCAACAAGCTGCTTCATGGGTTGGACGTTTTCATGTACAGGTACCTCCATTTCTCCTTTTAACCGCTTGTGGCCTGTGAATTGTGCGATATAAATCAGTTTATATGCTTACCTAGCGTCCTTAATTGTAGATCATACATTGAATCTGGAGTAGCTTTTGGATTGGATATTGGGTTACTCTCATCGTTTGGTTTCAGTTTTTATTTGTAAACTGGGAAAGTCAAAGTTGATGTTTGAATGTCAGCTTCACCTAGCATTTTTGGTCGAGAAAATTCCATTTATTGATCGAGTTTCTGTGGAATTAGATCGTTAACTATGCAGTTTCCTCAACATGACTTAATCATAGGATCTATATTCTTCCCAGATTTCGATCAACAAATTCAATATCACAGATAAATTCTGCATAGGATCTCTTTTCCTGTCTTGTTTTCGTGCAACATACAAGTCTTATTGTGGAACCAGTTTTCAAGAAAAGAAAAGCAGAGCCAACTAATTTGACAATCATTGGTCTGTGAATCATCTTATGGAGGTCAGTACAGGAGGTTAGAGATTAGCTTCAGCCCCATTAAGAGTAGAAACCCTGTGTCCAAAAGACCAAAAAGTTCTAATTCTAGGTTTGGAAGTTCCATGGGAGTGTTCTCTTTAACCCTAAAGAAACAAATTTTCTTTGCCTTGAGAGCCTGTCGGTGGTTCTTTTCTTGGTTTTTTGTTTATGTGGACATGGTTGTGTGTTGGGTGGTGGGGATATTATAGTAGCGATAGAGATATATTCATTTGGGACCTCAAATGAAGCTTTCACTGATAAAGCAAAAAAAAAAAAATGGACGTTTCTTGCAGGGGTGAAAAGGGCTTTTGCAGTGCAGAATGCCGCGACAAACAAATCAGAAGCGAAGATTATAGAGAAAAATGCGGGTCAGGAGGCATTAAAGCTCGCGATTACTCCATGTCTCCCTGTTCCTCACCGCAGGTCTTCTTTGCTGGTGTTGCAGCAGCTTAGAACTATTCTCTATATCATATATACACACAACTATATATATATGTATAAACTACAAAGAATAAAACGTGAAATAAAGCATGAATCATCGGCAGTAGATATTTTTGGAAGCATTGAAGCCGGTGGTGGTCTGCACATCTCAGGTTCTTGGAAGAGGCAGAGTTTTGAGCTTGTTCGGGACAAAGGTTGGCTGAGTCATATAATGTTTATCCGAGACATCGTATGTATTGTGAGCTTACAATCATCCATTATCTAATAAATACGATTGCAACTAATACTTTTTGTCTTTGCTGTGTTTCTCTTGCTGCTGTTTTGTGTAACAAACAAACATTGAACTTCATTGATTAATCTCCCTAAGCACTTACCGGAGAGACACTCCTTTTCGCCGAAATGATTGATAGATTATGAAGAAATGAACAACTCTCATTCATTTGTTTTATTTACTAACTGCAAATTTCTGAACCTGGTGTAATACTTTTCATGAACCTCCAGCATCCTTTCATTAGAAGAGGAGCATTCCATATGCAACTTCCTTTTATCTGCTAAAAGATACAAGTGTAATATACAATTTGAAGTCCATTTTCAATTTCCATAAGGAAATGCATGACCGATCAGCTGTTTAAACAATCACAATCTACCCACCTACCCGCCCACTCGCATTAGCAGTGCCAAGTAGTTTCACAGCAGCACCAAACTTTAGAAGACGGCGAAAGGAACTAACTGTTTTTATTGAATTTCACCAACTTTGAGCATCTGGTTATATTAGTTTAACATGTTTAACATTGGAAATACCAAGTGCTGAAGCTCGCGTTTTCAAAGTTCAACCAACCAACAATTTTGACTTGGAAACGTATCTATAACTCTTTCCTTCTCCTCCTACCTTGTATCCTTGTTTAGCCCATGGATTCTCCTGAAACCATTGTGCACCTACCTCAGGCCCTCCTCTTGCTCCTCTTCTATATATGCCATTTTCCATTCTTTTAGTCTCTCAATTCTAAGCTTACAAACTCTTCTTCTTCTCTCAAGATGGGGTTTGGAACGAAGTCAATCTTCTGTATTCTCTTTACATTAGCTCTTTTGTCATTCTCCAAGTTTGTTCTCTTAAAACCAATCACCTTCTTGATCCTTCCTCTGGTTATTATATACTTGTTTGGTCTCGTTTATAACCACTCAAAAAACCTCCCTCCAGGGCCTATTGCTATTCCAATATTTGGCAATTGGCTTCAAGTTGGCAATGATCTTAACCACCGTCTTCTGGCCTCCATGTCACAAGTCTATGGACCCGTATTCCTACTGAAACTTGGTGTCAGAAATTTGACTGTCGTGTCGGACCCCGAGTTAGCCAACCAAGTCCTGCACACTCAAGGTGTAGAGTTCGGGTCTCGACCACGTAATGTAGTGTTTGATATCTTCACAGACAATGGACAAGACATGGTGTTCACAATCTATGGGGATCATTGGCGGAAGATGCGTAGAATTATGACACTGCCATTTTTCACCAACAAGGTTGTGCACCAATACAGCATCATGTGGGAGAAAGAGATGGACGAAGTGGTTGGTGACTTGAAGGTTGATGAGAATGTAAGGATCAAGGGGATTGTTATCAGGAGACGCTTACAGTTGATGCTGTACAACATCATGTATGGTATGATGTTTGATGCAAGATTTCGGTCTATGGAGGATCCTTTGTTCATTGAAGCAACCAAGTTCAACTCTGACAGAAGCCGGTTGGCTCAGAGTTTTGAGTACAATTATGGAGATTTCATTCCAATCCTGAGGCCATTTTTACGAGGGTACCTGGACAAGTGCAGGGATTTGCAAAAACGGAGGTTGGCATTCTTCAACAACTATTTTATCGAGGAAAGGAGGTAACTATTTGTAATTTTCTCTTATAACACTAGTTAAGTATCGTGCATGATTGATTCTATCAGAACTCAGGAGTATTAACTATCTCTTTGCTTTTCTGAAGGTCCTGCAAAAGGATAATAGTCTGAGTTCATAATGGATTTTGCAGGAAAATAATGGCTGCCAATGGAGAGAATCATAAAATAAGCTGTGCCATTGATTATATAATAGACGCTCAAATGAAAGGAGAGATTACTGAAGAAAATGTTCTTTATATTGTGGAAAACATCAATGTTGCAGCCATAGAGACAACATTATGGTCTATGGAGTGGGCTATAGCAGAGCTGGTTAACCATCCTACTGTCCAGAGAAAGCTCCGGGTTGAAATCAAAGCTGTTCTAAAGGGAGAACCTGTAACGGAATCAAACCTGCACCAATTACCTTACTTGCTAGCCACAGTGAAGGAGACACTAAGGTTGCATACTCCAATTCCATTGTTGGTTCCCCATATGAACCTCCAAGAAGCAAAGCTTGGAGGTTATACAATTCCTAAAGAGTCCAAGGTGGTTGTGAATGCTTGGTGGCTGGCCAACAATCCTAAATGGTGGAAGGACCCAGAAGAGTTCAGGCCGGAACGTTTCTTTGAAGAAGAAACTGGCACAGACGCAGTTGCCGGAGGAAAGGTTGATTTCAGGTACTTACCATTTGGAGTTGGGAGACGTAGCTGTCCAGGTATCATACTAGCATTGCCAATTCTTGGAATTGTCATTGCCAAGTTGGTATCCAACTTTGAGATGAAGACTCCTCCAGGAGTAGAGAAAATTGATGTGAGCGAAAAAGGAGGGCAGTTTAGCTTGCACATTGCAAACCATTCTACAGTTGTGCTTGAACCAATCGTAGGATGAGCTCACCCCATAACTTCATGTCCAGAGAAATGTCAAAACCTTCTTCATATCATTTCAAGTCTAAGATCTTCTTACTTGTTAAATAGGATTTGAGAAATGTTGTTTTTTCTTAACGAGACTCAATGTTTATTGTTAATGGAATTACTTCTGCTTCAGTTAAATGGCATCTCTAGTTGGGCGCAGTAAGAAAATCATTCAAAACTTACGCTTATGATATTTTCTGATACTTCCTTGAAAGATCAGTCATTTGGATCAGCTCTGCAAAACTAGCTCCCTGAATGAAAGACAGAAAGAAGAGGATCTCCAATGTCAGCTTTGCAACTTCTGAAACACTGGCGATTCTATTACAAAAAAAAATGAAGTTTACAATTCTGTACACACAAAACTAGGCCATACAACTTTTTCCTGTTTTCTTCGTTGCCATGTAAACATAAACAGCCCCGAAAGGTATTACCTTTGAGTGCTCCCAAGAAAAAACGAGCGTGGTTGAATATGAACATGATAACCTCATCAAGTTAGTTGAAGCATACAACTCATTGATTTCTTAACTAAACTGGCATTGCTGCTACTGCAGGCGAGCTGACAGAGAATGTTCGATTTTCTTAACTCATTTAGCAAGCCAGCAAGAGATAAAAACCTTCATTTAGCATAGAATACACCAAACAGAAAGTTATGAACATGATCCTAATACAAATCTGGGTCAGAAGGAGGACTGGTAGACTTGACTATGGATTGCCATTATCAGAACTACTGCATGCTTGATTTGAAAGGACACCATTCCCGAAATCACCATCTAAGTTCATTTGCTGAACCTCTTGAGGGGATAGTATCTTGATGTACCGAACACAATTTACAAACTCCCTGAATATCCAAAGCCATGAGAAGGTAAGCATAATGAAGCCAATTCAATGGTTATTGTCTTACCAGACTTGACAATAATCGCACAAAAAGAGTTTAGAGTTAGGTAATGAGAAATGAAGTATGATAGTATTTAAGGAACTCACTCCCACGGGTCATCCCCCACAAGCAAGACATCATTCTCATGATCCACATAAACAAGTTTCCATCCTATCCTTTGTCCATCTTCCAATTGTCCCTCTATACCAAATCTTCGAGCTAGATCATGCTTAAGCTCATTGTAACCAGAATAACGGGTTATGTCAACAGACCTTCCAACAGCTCCACGTTTGTACACCTTGAAATAATAATGACCAGCTTAGTATTTTACATGTACATACACATAAGTAAGAATAACATAAACAACTACACGTACGTTTAGAGATAGGGATCCCATAGACAAAACAAACCTTTGTATATGTCCGCATGTGCTGAAATTGAGGAGGAGGAGCCCAAGCACCTCTATTCAAGAAGTTGCTAGCACCAATGTTGGAGTCGATTGAGTTAAATGCCATATCTGGAACTCCAAATGACTGAGAAACTATTGAGGATGAAAGTTCCTGCTGAGGATCTTTGGAGTTTTCACAATTGGCAAGCATGCTTCCAGAAGAGAGATGGCTGGGGATATCCTTTCCCAACCCTGCTCTGCCCTTTCTCAACAACTGATCAGAACTTGATGGCAAGGCTAATTGTCCGTTGATGTTAGCCCCATATGGAATATTATCCCTGGGATCTGCATGGACTTCTCCATCTAGGTTAGTGTCTCTTAGCAACAAGGGCTGAAGGTTATATGCACAGTTGTTATTCTGCTGCAAAAGAGGATCACTCTGAGAAAGGCAAACTGAGGTAGTAGAGGAAGAAGCATCCAAATATTCTGTGTGGGTGGATGCACCATTTAAGTATGTTTGTGGCAGAAAATTCCCTTGAGTCTGTGTTTTGGAGACATATAATGAGGACTTAACATCAGATTTCTGCTGCAGATCTCGAATCAGACTAGCATTCAAGGACATATTATCCAAGGCATTGGGACTCAAGACAGTGGCAGTAGATTGTGCCATATCCTCCCCCATTATTGTACTTTGGTAGGCAGGACTGCTCATCAATGGTCGAACCATGTTTGGAAAACTGTTTGTGGAGGGTGAAGTAGAACAGGATGGGACATCATCAGTAATTCCTGACTGCCCAGCCCCAGCAGTTGCAGTGAGTATGCTGCCACCAACAGCATTTATCTTGGTGGTTGTGGAGCATGGGAGATGTCCCATAAGGCCAGGCATTTCGGACAGTGTGCCTGGATGCTGTACTTGAAGATTTGGTTGCTGAGGCGGATGAGAGACACGAGTATTAGTTTGGTTGATATTCCTTGTCCACTGCTGTTGAATAGCATTTGAAAGAGGGGCTGAATTGGGTGTTGCTTGTGGAATTTCTAGTATTTGGTTAGATGCCATGGAAGATGCATCTAACAGTTGCTTCTGTGGATCTTGAAGTTGAATGGGCTGCTGCATTACGGACTGCTGTGCTAGAATTGATTGTTTTTGTTGCTGAAGCTTATGCAACAATCGAAGGTGAATCTGACTGCCAGGCATCGGATATTGTTGATTAACTTGATCGGACAATTGGGATTGAAGTAAGCCTTGTTGTTGTTTGTGACCAATTACGTGCTGCTGCTGCTGCATGCGTTGAGGAAGATTTTCAAATAGCCGCTGGTTTTCAATAGACGACAGTTGTTGAAGAATGATATTACTTTGAACCAGTGTTTGAGGGTGCAGAATCTGGGATTGAACTTTGGCTAAAGGTAGAGTCTGAACCGTTGAATTTTGCCTTGCTTGTTTAGTAATATCACTCAACTGCTGCTGTGGTTGTATAACTGAGCCTGTATGGTTCAGTGAGGATGGTAGCTTGGGAAGCTGATCAAGTTGTTGTGCTTGCTGAGGCAGTAAGCTGTTTGGTTGATGTATTTGTGGTGCTGGCAAGCCCATCTGACAGGAAATATCACTCCCGGCAAGGTTTTGCATGACACATCCTGACAAGGATTTCACGTAATTCAACTGTATTGAGTTGCTCAGGGAAGTATTTTGCTGCATGTCCATCCACTGTACTAAGCTTAGGCCAGGTACACCCTGAGGATCTTTCATGCAGATATCATCACCAAGCCAAGGCATGGTCCTTTTGAATAAATTGTCCAAATCAGAGGTATTCTCGTCTAGAAAGACAAACATAGAAGGCGTGTCAGAATCACTCTAAAAATAACTCAGAAATTTAGAAGCTTCGGCATGTTTTGTTTTCTGTCTAATGGAAGGAGAAGATTAAAAGTATCCTTAAGGCTGAATCAAAGTTAAGACCCTTGCTACCTAAAAATCATATGCAGGGCCTTAAAAATCAATCAGTGAAACAGACAAAAGAATCTTTCAATGTATCTTTCAATTAATTGATTGTGGAGGTTGGTACAGAAAAAATCCATCATGGGACGCTTTTTTTGTGAAGGCACATTCAAGAAAGGTCATATAAGAATTGAAACTGGAAAGAGGCAACAAGCATTCAAGAAAGTTAGGATGCATTAAAGGTTAATACTTGGGTAACATATAAACCTAGAACTCAAACGATATCCATATAGTTAAAATGAGTTTAAAGAATATAATGATATGCTAAGGCCAAAATTGGAAGCCAATTTGTTTTACCTGCCAGTCCAGGTTGCCTTGGACACTTAGATCTAAAGGATGGAGGAGGATATATAAGAAATGGAGCAGTTACTGGTTTAATATCCCACATTGAGACTCGAGTACGCCTTTCTCCAGCTGTAGCCTCGTCCCAACCAACCTAATATTGAAAGTAATATTATCATAATGGTCGACACATTCTTAGGTAAACCTGCCATAATAGACAACAACAAATGTGCCACAATTTTCACCTGCAAATTACGCCATTGTGAATTCTTCCATCTTACAGGATCAAAGTCACTTTTACCAGTAATTGTACCCATATACCTGCAGAAGAGATGCTTTCCTCAGTTCTTGAGTTATTTGAACGATAATAATAACGTAAAGTAAATTCTTGAATCAACAAGTTTATAAAGTTCCCAATTTTCAATAACCATGCAGTATATAGACCAATCAGTTGATATCAATAAGATAAGTGCCAGAAAGAAATTCTATCCATCTTCTCTAGTACAAAGATACTAATATGTCAGAGTGATCAATACTGTCGGAGTAACATACCTTCTTGTTCCTGAATCTTCAGTTTCAAACATCATTCGAAAACGCATGCCAAGAGAAACTTGGTTGCTGCATACAGCCTTGCAATACTTTGCTAAAGGGATGACAAATTCTGAAGGGCTAGCTCTACGCATGCATTTATCAAGTGTCAAACATCTAGGTTTCGAGAAACTGTGGAGGAAATACTAGAAAGTGATTCACCTTGGATTATAGAACACCGTGAAGGGACTACTGTTTGCAGCTGCATGGGCCGCAGCAGCTAGTATCCCAATATGCATGCTATCACTTGACAAAACGGATGATGACAAATTGGTAGATTGCCTGTTTGCTCTTCTGATGCCTAATAGTAGATGTTGCTTTTCATCTCTACTCAAATAAATTACATGATTTTGATTAAAGCTCATTGACAGTAAAAATGCATGCTGAACTCAATAACTTGATGTACATTTGACCTAAATTCAAGTTCCAAGTTCAAGTCAGAAGGTTAAATATGCAATTTAGTAGACCAAAATAAAGTTCTTTTGATAAGAAATCCCATTTATTCAAGTCAGTTTCTGTTACCTTATAAACAAAACAGAGTCACCAGCCAAAAGCCTCTTGCCACTAATAAATGAACTCCACCCAGTTGTAAGCAAGTGACGTTTTGGTTGTCCTATGTTTAGTGAAACCGGAATTTGCTTAGGGTGTTAAGAGTAGCTTATGATGTCAAACAAGAAAACTCATTGGCCCTCACATCAACTTACCACGATAGATGTGGCGAAAAGTCCATACAGTATCGTGTAAATCCTTGGCTACAAGTTCTTGAGCTGGTGGTTGCATGGAGAAATCCTGTTCAAATTTAAATAAAGGTAAACATCAAATACAACAATCCAAGTACAAGACTATCTACACTAATTGTAAACCACTTACTAAAGGAGGGAAAATCTTCTCAGCTGCACGTCGGGGAACAGAAAAACCGCCATGAGTGCTCGTGTCACTTGCTGTTAATGTTTTGCAGAAGAATTCAATTTGTGGTTTATTTGACTCCATTGAAAGATCTGATCTTACTAAGGCATCTTTGTCATACTGCAAGCAAAATACTGATAAATTCAGTTGGAGTCAGAAACTGAAAAGATTTTAAGGGTATATACCATTTTGATTTTTCATTCATGTTGCATATGATATTTATACAAGTATAGTCCGATCTTCTTTCCAGAGCTACTTGACTTCCATTCCCTTTCAACTATATCACATATTGAAACAACTTACTGAAGGAACAGGTTGCAGGGTCATCTGTGCATAAACTTCGTCAGTTTCTGGGTCCGCCTACAGAATCAAAAATAAGAAAAGAGACGGTAGGTTTAACACAGCAGTAAACTTATACAACATATGCTAGATAAAGTCAGTTACCATACGTGTAAGGTCACATCATGGAGAAGGCATAGAAGCTTTGATGGGAGATTCGGATAGTTTGGTATTTGAGCATCCAAATCCTTCTTCATAGATGCTGCAACCTGAAAACATTAATATCACTCATTAAAGACTTAAACTTGCTTCAAATAAGAAAAACCAAAATCACAGCCCAATTCAATCAATCATGATTCCATCCATCCATAATTCATTCCTCTCTTGAGACACAGAGTAATTGACTTTACCTTCTAAGTTCCGCTATAACTCCAGCTCAGCATAAATTTGATAAAAATTCATTAATTGGAAAATCATTTCCTTCCTTTTCGGTTTCCATACAATTTTCAAATTGCAAACTGGGGATGACACAAGTTGAAATTTGAAAGCCAAAAGTCAAACACTTCCAGGCATGTACTGATTACTAGACTGTTGTCCTGAAATGGACTTGTCTTTAATCCCGCAAACATAAAGTCATACACTTTTTCTCCATTCTCTTGCTGTTAATTACCGTTTCTTCCTTTTTTTTCTTTTTGGACATTAACGAGTAAAAACAAGAAAAGAGAAAGACTTAACTTGCTCGCTGTGGCCCTGAGGGAAATAAATGACATGGGTGCCAGCGGCCGGAAGATTCACCAGCGGTCCAGCACAGGCTTGCCATAGCTCAGAGTTCATGTTTTTCTTTTCTGCTCCTCCTCCACCTGCATCATCATCATCATCCCCACGAGTCACTATCATATTGGCCACCACCATGTTTCCCTTCATTTTCATCTTTTAACTTCTTTCCTTATATGTTTGCTTTCCGAGAAAGGAAACGGCTTGCAGGAAAACAAAAACGGAGGAAAAAGAAGGAAATCATGAAGTCTTGAACGGTAAGAGAAAAGAGTGTCAACTCAATTATATTCTAACAGAATTTTGCTTTTTTAGTTTTTACTACTACAGGCATAGATTTCCTAGAGCTAGAAAAGGAGAAACCAAAAGCGACAAGAAAAACCGGCCTGGTTAGAAACTAACAAGACATAGCAATCAAAAGACCAACTGTGTCCAATTTCTTAATAGCTAACTATAAGACAAAGTAGATGACCTTCGCCTGGCTTCAGACTGGCGTTGACGGCGGGTACTCCTACGGCACAGTCGACCGGTGTCTTCATTTCTATTATCGAGCGAAGTTCAAACAAGTAGTAAAGATCCAAAAGCCTCTACTACAGTAGTTTTACCAACTCAAAGAATCCATCTTTCCTGCAACCTCGTGAGCTGAGATCAGGCCAGTAGGAAAGTTGAAAGCTTTCCATAAATTCTTCAAATGGGAAAGAGAAAAGTTGGTTGGGAAGGCTTAGTCAACAGAATCGGGATGCGGGAAACTCCAGCAACCTCACTGGAGAAAAGGGTAGATAGTGAAACAACAAACCAGTAAAAATAAGAAGAAAACAAGTAGTGATTGCTAATGAGATTTCGTATTGGTGTTGAGCTTCTGAGAAATGCTTAAGCTTTTGCCACCTTTATCTTCTTCTACATTACCTTTTTACCTCTCTTTTCCTTCACCTTCCTTTCCCTTCTCCTGTGATGTCTCATTGGCCCTCACCATTTGAGTACTACACATGCACCTTCTCTCTCTCTCTCTCTCTAACTCTCCACCTTACTTGCTTTTTGTATTGATTTCCTTTACCATGGTTAATTCTCTGTTTAAGGTTACACTCTCATCCCATGTTGTTGTCTTCTTCTTCTGTTTAATGTGTTGGGCGATGAAATTATGGTTTAAGTCCACTAGAGAAGATGACAACGTGAGAATATAAACCATTGACTACTGTCATCATTCTCCACCATCAACAACATACAGTAATTTGACCCTGCTTTTGTTTCACTTGTGATGCAATAGCATAAAGACTTGCCTTTCTAGTGACTTTTTCAAGAATTTAAGAGGTCCAATATTAATACAGGATCAAGCAGTTTTCAATATAAAAGAGTAAGCTAGATTTAGTTTTGTTTATATTTTTCTTCAAACAAAAATAAACATTGATATTTTCAATGTAATTATATTTTTATTATCAATGATAATTATATATTAGATAAAACCTAAAGATATATTATTTTTAATTAATTAAATAAAAATACATTAAATTTGTAAATATATTTGAATCACATATGTTATTTAAATTTAAATTATTGAATTATTAAATAATTTATGTAAAGCACATAATTTATGAATTACTAAATATATGTATATAGACTAGTTAAGAAATATAATAAACAAATTGTTGAATTAAATACCATATAATTGCATAGTGTGTGCTAGGTTGGATAGTCAAAGACTACATCATCTAATGTATTTAATGTGATTGTCACTTTGGGAACAAAACTATACAATCCATCCTAGGTGAAACTCATTAAAAATGGAATATTTTTAATATATGTATATATTAATTATTAATCATACCTACTTTAAGTAAATTATTTAAAACATTTGAAAGTGGATCCATATTTAAATATAAAACTTACATACATAAAGAGTTGTGCATTAGTTGATTGGGTGACATCATGAACAATAATAGAACCAGGACAAATGAGAATCAAAGATGTATTGAGATTTAAGGTTTAGAAGATTCAATCGGTATTAGATTTTAATAAAATCGATTAAAGATTGATTGAAATTAAAATTTTTGAAATATGATTGAAACATAATATTCTTACTCGTATAAAAATGTGAAGTTTAATTAAAAATGAGACGGTTAAATGTAAATTAATTAATTTTTTTAATTTATAAAAATAATTAATAAACTAGTTGGTGTTTAACAATAAAGATTATTAAAGTAATCGAACGGACTGAAAAGTTAGTTAATTCAAGATTTTTACGATGGAATGAACTGAATCAGTTGTGTTTTAATCACTAAAAAATTAAGACTAAACATTTATTTAATTATATATAATGATGTAATTACAAGATTGTTAAACTCCGTGGGTAAGTGGAGAATAAGAAACTTTTTTTGTTTTGTTTTGAGGGGAGAGAATAAGAAACTTTTAATTACTCAATTTTCATTCCCTGTTAATAAACTACCAAACATGAGATGGTGTTGTGAGATTGAATCATAACCGTAGAATCTGCTGAATTGTTGGGTCAACACGATGGAATCTCTATGAAGTCGTTGGTCGATCGATGTTAAGTGAACTAAACAAACCGTTTATTACTGTTCCAGGTTGGCTAATTTGTTTAGTTATATTTTTCCTTCCCGTACAAATAAATATTTTTTATTATTTATTTTTATTTTCTCTGACTTAATTGGAGAATGTATGGAAAGCCTACAGATACGTCAAAAAAGGGCATCCCCAACTGAGATGGAACCTAGATAGCATCAATGTTTATGGTGTTATTTCTTGGCTTCTTAGCTACCCATTTGGCTTCTTGTTGTGGAATCTCTACAGATTGTGTCAGTCCCAAGTTTAGAAAGGAAATGAGACATCCTTAAAAAAGTAATGAATATGCCTGTCTGAACCTGCCTCAAGAACCTAAACTCTCCTTTTCTGATCCCAAATGTCTCCTATAGGCTATAGACATGGATAATTATTCACCAACTTGTGGGGTTCCAGTTCAACTCACAAGCATTTGTCCATATTTGCCAAAATAAACTTGTGAAACTCACCTTGACGAGTTGGAAGGTTTGAGTTGGATCCTGCTCGTAGCATTAACATGTCAATATGCTTCTGCTTAGCAACTTCTTGCTTTGAGAATCAAACTAAAAGAGTTCTTCATTTCTGAAAGCAATCCTTTATACCTGAGTTGGCTCTAAGCAACATATCATAAATAACCTCTTGACATTCTTTTCTTGTGCGTTAAAAAACCTACTAGAACGCAAGTCTTCCATAAGAGGATTCATAAGAACCCCAAAAGTCCAGAAAGGAAAAACAAAAAGCATATTTTAATTTTCTTTTACAGTGAAAAGCAAGAGCAAGGTAAAACAAGTTTCAGCGTCCATGCAAAAGGGGGTCTGGAGCTCATATATCAACCTATGCAGACAGAACATACTCTTCTAGCTCAGCTTTGGTTCGAGTTGATCAGATGCAGGATTACTTCTGTACATCTTTGAAGAGGCTAGATTGCTACTATACATCACTGATGGGGCTCCTTGTGTTCGCTTCTTCTTTGCCAGTTTGTCAGGATAATCACAGGATGGTCAAGTCAGGGGGAGGAGACAGCAATGAACAGCCAAGCTGTGGTCCTGCACCATTACCAGGACCAATCCATGTAAAGGCACTTACTGTCACACAACATAGGCATTGTTGGTGATGCTGTCACCTGCAACCAAATATAAAAGAAATCACTTCCGTTAAAACAAATTAATGTAGTAGCGGTAAGC
>JAOSBL010000211.1:220747-236068 GCA_027568915.1 Erythroxylum roraimae
GAGTGGGGCAAGGATCGGAGATGAGATCGATGGAGTAAAAATTACGAGCCACCCAAAATGCCACTGCTAACCCTAACCCACAAATCAATTGAACCGTAAATGCTTGTAGGAACGATATCTGATTGGTTCCGGACATCGTCTCTTTGCTCTCCTTCGTATTTTCTTCTCACACTTGCGTCAATTTCTTCTCTTTCTCAATCTCCTCCAGTCTTTGAGACTAAATCAAGCACGATTCCTGTGTACTAAGTACTACTAGACGCCTTTGGTTCAACGGCCTTCTTGGATCAACTCTATTTATGTTCCTGATAAATGTGTTCAGGCCCAGGTCGATTTCTTTTGCCTTTCTCAGAACAACATTAAGAGGTTTTTGAAAAAAATCTTGTTCATATCTGGTCTGGTGTGCGTACTTTTAAGGAAACAAAAGATGATTCTTATATATCAGTGTCTAAAAACTTTCGTCAAATTCATAGCAAGTTAAAGAAGAACTAAAGAACAACAGTGGAATTGAACTAATGAATGAAGAATTATTGCAAACTGAGTGATTGAATTACATCAGAAATAAACAATTACAACAAAATAGAACCACAGGCCGTGGCTCAACTTTATAACTGTCTTCTTGGCATACTCTGTTCTCAAGTTCTTCCTCAAATATCAATGGCTACTACAGCAGAATATTATACAGGACAATGTTTCGGCCAAAGAGGAGAATGTTGAAAAACTACCCAGAACCGCCGCTTGATAGGTAAGATCGAGCCAGTGAACAACACTCGTCCTTCCGCCTTTTGTATTCGTTGTATCTCAAGAAGAAATAGCCAAGATAATCAAAGTCTATTGGAGACATCTTTGCCTGTAACAACAAACATATTTATCAATCATCCTTGCACTGTTGTTATATCCTTGAATAAACACCAAACTTCAGGAATACTAGTTACCTGAATTAGTGCCCATAGTGCCCAAAATAAGTGGGAGGCTAGCACGAAAATGTTGCTCTCTATATAGAGAGCTTCGAGGTCTTTGTCCGATACCTATTCAAGAAAAATACATACATATATAAATATATATACTTCTTATAAACACCACGGTCCCAAATGCATGAAGCCACTATGTACCTCAGTAGGTTTATCAGGACATAAATAATGCCTGAAGAAATGATATTGCTCATGCGTGCTTGGGTTTCTACAACAAAAAATACAATCACCAACAAACCAAATCTACATGAGCTATTTCTATAGCTGAAAATGGAGTTAATCTAGCACAAGAAATTAACACATACAAGTTGTAGTCACAATCATAGCCTGCATATTCGTTAAAGTGATTTCCAACATCATAACCTCTGTAGCTGTATGATCCATACTCAAAATCAATGAAGTATAGCTTCTCTGCAGGTTCACGGGATAAATGAGTTAATAATGGACCACAACCATTTATAACCTTGATTTCCCAAGATTACAAAAGTCATATTGGTAAAAAGAGAACTGAAAGACATCAAATCCATGATAGAAAGAGGAGGATGCAGGGAGCTGAAGAAAATTAGAAACTAGCAGCAATTTTTTACCTTCTGCATCATTAAGCATTAGGTTACCCGATAGCAAGTCATTGTGCGCAAAAACCACAGGAGCATCAAGAAGACCTGTCAATTCCTGTTCATTTATAAGTGCAATGTGTCTGTTAATAGGAAAAGGCTCTTCAAGTCCACAACTACCCCCAAATACATTGATAAACAAAATTAGCATTCTTTGCTGCCAAAGGATCACCAAGTCTCTTTGCACATCAGAGTTTCTTGAGTAGATATCAACAGCAAACAACAGTATTTTGCAGTTTTCAATTCCCTTCAAATATGGTTATTTTGTACTGCACAGTTATCACTGGTGCCCAAATTATTCACACTTAGTTGCACAAATGGTTGCATTTCTATTTGAAAAATCCCTGGTGTATAATAAATGCTACTAGAAGGAAAACTGGTGGATAGGTAGCTTGCCTTGATTTCGACGATTTCATTATAAACTTCATTGAACGAAATTGTCTCATATTTCCCTTGCTTCTCTGCATCATCAAATTGAAGAATAGATGCTGCAAAAATATAGTGATTTAACATGAGGAAATTTGAAAATTGTTAGGAAACCACAGTTACCCTGATATCAATGCGAGTCAACTGCTTAAATTTGAAAAACAAGGACAGAACATTGATTTGTTGGATGAAACAAACTGCATGCATGAAACACAAGAAGTAGGAGCAAGGCACATCAAACATACCATTCTCGTAAAACTTGAAGACATCATTCCATAATTGTGGTTCCTTAGAACCTGGAATTTCCACCTCATGGAATTTACGGAGCTGCTTAGCAATTTCTGCAGCCAGTTTTGGTTTTCTCATGTCTGTCACAAATTAAAAAAGAAGGTTAGCCATATCAACCACACATAATACTCAAAAGGGGGCAAAAAACCTTGATGAGCACAACTAATGTATTTCCAGAGTCACCAACAGACAACTCTGTGGTCCTAATGGATTTGAAATGCATCAAAAGTTGACCCTCTCCATACAGAAAAAGAAAAGGAGTACCAGAACTTTGAAAGGGAAGTAAAAATATTCCTCCACACATGCTTCAAGGCATATACAAGAGTTCAAGGTTAACAGCATCCATACATATTGCCACTGATTCAATTGTCTACATGAAAAGCAAGTAAGCTCACCCAAAATTAGACTAAGCAGCTCCAACTTCAGGTCATCATGCATTGAAATGGTTTCGGTTTTCATTGGCAAAAAGATGGTGAGAACTACTATGTTCAAAACTAAATTTGAACAAATTCATACCTTGTGGAGTAAGCGTACGTGCATTAATAAATGACTGCACCATGCCATTTGCAAACACTGCCAACAACTTGGCACCGAACCCTGCAGCTGAAAGGTACTTGATAGCCTATACAGATGATAGATTTTTAACGACAGAATTTCTTCCACCTAATTCATCCACTATTAGTTCAAAATGCACAAGCAGACACAAAGGAGTTCGTAGGGAATCACCTGCAACTCCCGCTCACGATTGATAACATAATCAGTATTCGGACCATATAACCTCACAGTTACAGAAACCTCATTTCCATTCTCTTCCTTCACCGTTACCTTGAGCACTACAGGGCAGGATTACATTAAGTAATAGTTACTCAATAGGCAACAGAACCACTAAAAAAGGGATTGACTTTGTTTCTGAATGCAATTGGTTCCAATATGATCAGAAATTTGCACGGAAAAACCAACTCTAAACAACAGTAGAAAGCAAATACTCACACAAATTAGTGATGCCGCCAGAAACAGTCTGGATAGAGAAGCAAGAATCCTCCAGGTTTGACCATTTCTTGAACAGATCTTTGCACAAATTTCTGTAGAGAAACAAAAGAAAATTTTATTCTTTTCAGTTTCAGGAGAAAAAGAAATGGTTGAACAATATAAGCCCTTATGATTCACATCTAGCTTTTCCCCTTCACACATATATGTTTTTCGCAAGAAAACGAAACCCAGAGAAAACACTAGAATCTAAGGATGAAATGAAAGAAAAAAGAAGGAAAAGATGAAGGAAGAAAAGAGAACCAACATGATGCGAGAGGACAAAAGAGGGAGGGGAAGAGAAATATCAACGGAGATGGAAGAAGAAGAGAGAACATGGGAATCAGATTCGGAGGAGTCCTTGTCTCCTATTACTTGCTGTTCCTCTTCCTCAATAGCTCCCATTTGCCTATGCAATCGGTCGGATCTTTACGCTATCCACCAGAAGACCGACCAAGTTCGTTCAGATTGGATTGGTGAAGCAAACCCTTTTGCCGTGCTTTGCAATGCTATGGTTCCCGAGAGTCTTCCAATGTTGTGTATCAACGTAATTCACTCATCTTCGCTATCTCACTTCGTATAATTAGAAGTTCAATTCTTTATTCTTTCCTTTCTTTTTCCTCGACCTTAAACAAACAGAAAATCTTGACTTTGTATTAGTTCAGCAATATAGTAAGATTTCTTACAACTATGTGTGAGATCACAAAGCTTGTACAACACAACAACACGTTATTGTATATGATTGAATTGTTAAGTCACGACAAAAACTTGTGGCCCTCCGCATATCGAAGGAAGAACTTCTCTAATTTTTACACGCAACAAACATGATCATGTCAACGATTCTGCCCTCTCTTTTCCTTTTCGCTTTCGCTTACATACCAAATATATTTTGCCCTTTAATGGGGTCTTTTTACAAGCTCCTAAGCTGAGACCCTCCAAGTCCTTCGTTGTCCCCGATCTACATAACCAAAAAGCTACCAAACTTCGTGATGGAAATTTGAAAAGTTTTGGTCTTTGATTGACATTGATAGTCCGATGCAACTTAAGAGATGTGCCCTTATAACTATATGTACGGGCATGCCTCCTCCTTAAAAGTCAAATGCCTCACTCATCTGGCCGGTTATGATCCGAATCCGGCTCGATTAATTGAATAGTCAAATAAAAGATGTTCAAGTTCAACGCCAAAAGACCATTATCAAGTTTCAATATTTTATATAAGATACATATTATGAAGAAACATCTAAAATTTTACAAGCAATCTATCTTGAATTTGGGTGTAAGTATAAGTACCAGATCACCTGTTCTCATTACTCTATTTCATAAAAATCTATTCATTCAATAAATAGAACTCACAAAAATTAAACGACTGAAATTACGCCGGAACAGAGAGCACACCAATTTTGGAAACATAAAATCTTAAGTCTTAAATGTACTAAGGCCAGCCAGACTCTACAAACTCATATTTCAACCAGAAATTACCATCTAACTTTTGTAATTTATATAGCCTATAGAGTTTAATTAGTTTTTACTTAATACTCTTTGACCCATATGATAAATTCTTAAATAAGACTTAATTAAGTGAAAATTCCTATAGTTAAACCCTTTTTCACTTTATTTCTTAAATTTTAAAATTTATTACATATTTTTATTATATTTATTTGTTGATTTTAAAGAACTCCTATATATATTATTCAACTCAATTGGTAAACATAATATTTTTATTATATGTTCTATAAGTATCACAATAATATGGTTAAATAATAAAAATACTTGCACATTAGATATTAAATAAGACTTACCAAATATTTATTATAAAAACTAAATACACTTTTTACTTTTTTTAAAAAAAGGAAATACACTTTTTACTTAAAATCTTTTAATTTCAAATACTTTATGTATTTATTTGTTGATTTTAAAAGTCCCTAAATTAATAAAAAAAAGCTCCGGATTTTAGGACTCAGTTGAGTTGTAGTTCTATATAACCCGGTGTCTATCTCGCCTTCATGTAGCAAGGTCGAATCTTTATTTGAAGATTAGGGTTAGCCGTGAATTTGATCCGATGGAAGAAATTACCGAGGGGGTTAATAACATCAATATAGCCGGAGATTCTCACAAGAAGAACAGAATTCAAGTTTCCAACACTAAAAAGCCCTTGTTTTTCTATGTCAATCTTGCCAAGGTAAGATTTTTCTTCTTCTTTTTTAACCCCCCTTATTTTCTGTATCTATATCGTACTCGATTTTAGGGTTTTGGGGTTATGCGAGGTTCTTCTCATGAACGTATTATGGGCTTTACAGAGGTATATGCAACAACACAACGAGGTGGAGCTGTCTGCTCTCGGAATGGGTAACAATTTTAGACCTAGATTATTGTAAATGTTTGATTCCATGAATTTGTCCTTTTTGGTCTATCTCTGTTGGGTAGCTAACTCGTTAAAATTTCGCTTAACCTAATTGGGAAATGCCCGGTTTTTTGAGATGTTAAACGAGAGTTTTTGAGATCATTGTTAATTTTTTAAAAATCTTTTGTTTGTAGCTTGTTCCATTGAATGTTCAGAGACTAATTGGAAAAGGGGATTAGAAAATAGCTTCTTTTATTCTCATTTGGCAAACTCGGTTTCAACCGTTCTTCCCAAACAAATTTGCTGACGTTAGTGAGCTTTGTGGATAATTGAAAATGGCTGACTTTTTTGTGGCAATCTCAAGTAACATTTTGCTCTGTCATGCCTGCAGCTATTGCCACTGTTGTTACTGTTGCAGAGATCTTGAAAAACAACGGATTAGCTGTTGAAAAGAGTATGATTTTTTTTTATTGCATTTGTTTATGTAGTAGGTTTTGTTTTGCACCGTGTTGTTACTGATGTTTAATCCTACGTGCAGAAATTATGACATCCACTGTTGACATGAGGGATGAAACAAGAGGGCGTCCTGTTCAAAAAGCTAAGGTAAATCTCTGGACGTCCCAGTGATATCTTCTATCGTTGCATTGTACATGTGGAATTGCGATTTGGCTACGCAAATATCCTCCGTATATTGCTTTTGTGGGGTGCTTGTTGGCCTGACCATCACATTTCATTAAAACACCTGATTCCTGTTTCGTTGAGATGCTTGTTTACTTTCTGCGTCTGAGTGTTTCCACAACTTCCATTTCTGCACTATAATGTAAAGTTTACTTTCATTACACGTTTTGTGCTTGATTTCTTGGTGTTTAACATTCTCCCAGATTGAGATTTTGCTGGGAAAGACCGAAAAGTTTGATGAACTGATGGCTGCTGCCGCTGAAGAGAGGGAACTTGCAGAAGCTGAAGATCATAGTTGAAAAGGGACAGTTTCTTTGTCTGTTTTGTGTTGTTCTCCATGTACTTTTACTGATGAGTGAACCTCCTTAGCCATTTTCTTCAATTTGCCCTTTTTAATGTGAACATGTCTTGAAT
This sequence comes from Erythroxylum roraimae, assembly GCA_027568915.1. NCBI lineage: Eukaryota > Viridiplantae > Streptophyta > Magnoliopsida > Malpighiales > Erythroxylaceae > Erythroxylum > Erythroxylum roraimae. Next base: position 227,503 of record JAOSBL010000211.1, read on the forward strand.
TTATGGCTTCATTAGTCGTGGGATTTTGTTGTTAGAAGCATAGCAAGTGGATTTAGATTCAGTTCTCTTCACTAGTAGATTTGCTTCAGATTCAGTTCTCTTCACTAGTAGATTTGCTTCAAATCTTTGCTGCTTACAATGTTTTGATTTCAAATTTGTTTATCTGTCAAGCTTTCTTTGGATTTATTCATATTCCAAGACTCAAGTTTCATGTCCCAAATTTGCTTGCCTTTATCATTGAGTTGGGTTTTGATCAGTTTTTGATTAGTTTTTGGATCTGTGTCTGTGTATGGTACACTTGACAGAGACTATAATGACAAAATATGTAAGCTCTTTTTAGCAATGCAAAACAAAGAAGAAATTTCACTTGCCCCGTAATTTAGTAAAAATTAACTTTTCTTTTAAAGAAAAAAGTTCTTACTAATGTTTTGAAAATTGGATTGCAAATTAAATTAGTAAGATAAAAGATTTAATATTTGAAAAGATTTAACCCATATCAGAATTTGATAAATGAGTGTTAAATAAAAATTTATTTATTTATTTTCGTGTATGAGAATTTATTATTAAAAAAATTGATTGATTAATTTTTAACAATAAGAGTTATTAAAATAAATTGAATTGAAAAATTAAAAACTGAATTAAAAAATTAAGCGGGTCAAAACTTTTACAATTAAATTGACTTGAATCAGTTAAGTTTTTAAAGCATCGGCAAAAAAAAGAAGTTTTTACTATATATTGAGATGTTAGGATTACTCTGAGCCTTTTTGAAGTAGTTAATATTTAAATTTTGTTTTTTGATTCAAACAAGTTTTTAAGCACAATAAATTATTAAAAATTGGTTAAATTAGTTTAAAATTAATAAATTAAATTATATATAATCAAATATATATATCTATATATCTATATATATAATGGAGCTCATATTCAAATCCAAAATTATAAGGCCGAACTCCAAAAAATTATAGGGCCAGGCCCGACCCGACAAACTAACAACCGTAACCGTAAATACAACCTTTTATCACTTTATGGTTGAAGAAGACCATAATTAGATTCGCCCCATTATGTTTTCTTTCCCTCGTTTCCTCTTCTACAATCCAAATCAAGCATGAATTCTCAAACCCTAATCTCGTGAAAGTCTAATTCAGATCCAAATTCCCACTCCACTTCCCTCTTCTCTCATAATTCTCCGATCGATTCAACCACTTCATTCCTTGCATGACCAGTTCTCATTGACTTTGTGTTATATAGATAGAGAGACAGAGAGAAAGATATGGACGGTAACAAAGATGAAGCCTTGAAGTGCCTCAAGATCGGCAACGAATCTTTGGCTTCGGGAGATCGACCACGTGCTTTGAAGTTCTTCACAAAAGCTCGCCGCCTCGATCCCACTCTCCCTCTCGATGATCTATTATCCCAATTAGAGAAGGACTCAGCTCCCACCGATCACACGACTCCTGATTCGAATGGACCCACCACAACCGCCTCCAACGACGGTGCTAATGGACCATCGTCTAAGGTTCGTCGTCGGGTTTCGGCAACTGGATCGGCCGCTGATAGCGGTTCTTCGTCGTCCACTGCCACGTACACTGAGGAACAAGTGACGATTGTGAGGCAAATCAATAAGAAGAAGGATTACTATGAGATTCTAGGGTTAGAGAAGACATGTTCTGTTGATGATGTTCGAAAAGCGTATCGGAAATTGTCTCTCAAAGTTCATCCCGACAAGAACAACGCACCGGGAGCTGAAGAAGCGTTTAAGGCTGTTTCAAAGGCGTTTCAGTGTCTGAGCAACGAAGAGAGTAAAAAGAAGTATGATTTGACTGGAAGTGATGAGCCTGTTCAAGAGAGACGGGCTTCGACGTATCATCATGCTGGAGGATTTAATGGTGGGTATTATCAAGAGTTTGACGCAGATGAGATTTTCAGGCAGTTCTTCTGCGGAGGAATGCCTCCTGCAACTACGCAGTTCAGGGCTTTTAATTTTGGTGGTGGAATGGGCCATCGTACTGATGGAAATGCATCTGCGTTAAATCTGCGAACTTTGGTTCAGTTGTTACCTGTTTTGCTCATTCTTCTACTGAACTTTTTGCCCTCTTCAGAGCCTGTTTTTTCCCTTTCCAGATCGTATCCTTATGAGTATAGGTACACTACGGAGAGAGGAGTTAATTTCTATGTTAAAAGTACCAAATTTGAGCAGGATTATCCTCCGGACAGCCAGCAGACAGCAGCATTGGAAGCAAAAGTGGAAAGGGAATATGTTTCCATTTTGGCGCAGAATTGTAGGTTTGAGTTGCAGAGGAAACAGTGGGGTTTTATAAGGGAGACTCCTCATTGTGAAATGCTTGATCAGTTTCAATCTGGAGCCACATTGTCAGCTTGATGCCTTGATCCATTAAATTGAGGTTAGAGTTCATTCTCTTATGTTCTGTTTTGGATTGCTGACTCACGAAGGTTAGTTGCAGGTGATGTATGGTAGATGGAGACCTAACAAGTGTTTGTTCTCCAATTTTATTCTTTTTCAAGTCATAAGATAAGACTGCAACCTTGATATAGTTCTTTTCCCCTTTCATGTTTCAAGACTTGGAAGTGGTTCTTAGCAAATGGAAATCAGTTTTGTGTCCATATATTTACTCTTGGTTTTACAGATAAAAGCTTATAAGTTCATTGACAAGAGTTAAATGGTTTCTGATTCATAACTTCATTTTGTTGAGCAATATTATTTCGGTTAAATAAACAATTTCTACATCCCATAGAAAAATTGTATTGGTGTTAAATCAATATGGACTGAGCAGAAAACATCATAGTGTCCTGGTATCGTTCAGGTCTTGTAAAACCAGACCTTGAGATCTGTTAAGTGCAATCTATATACCTTGAAGGTGGGCTGACAAAGATAGTCACTACACTTGAGTCATGATGAATCTGGTTGTTTGAGTCGTGCTATGTGTAAGAATTTTGTTACTTGGCTTACCCTTTTGAAAATATAATCATTTACTGTTCGTGATTTTCCCATACAAATTTTCTGTTGAAAAATGTACAATAATATAATAACATTCATTTAGATTTATATTCATTACTTTTGCAGATTTTTTTTTCTGGTACTATTTGCTCAGCTTAATTTGGAGGCAGATGAGGAGCAAATGGAGTCTGTCAAGAGATGAAGGGTTAAAATTAATGACTTTGGATTCAATTTCCCAAGATTGAATCTAGGCTATATACCCCAATTGCTCTTTGGTCATGACATTGAATGCTAGTGTATATGTCTCATTAATTTTGCTAAGATATTTTGCCACAATTTTAGCTTATGAATACCTGCTACACTAGAGTATGCAACCGCTGGAAGTTACTATTCAATGTTATAGTTAGATATTATTTTATAAGCTTTACACTAAACATCTGCCTTTATTTGTAAGATCTAAAAATCTGCCTTTATTGGTAAGATTTGATAATTATTTCATATTTGTTGAGCACATGGCTCTGTTTGAAGATGGATTTTTATCCTGACAAGATGTTGGTACTTACTGTTAGTGCATTACTTTGGGAGAAGAAATTTGAATTGGATCAATTCGCTTTGAGTTTTGGATTTGCAGGTTACTAATAATGGTGGCAGCTATGTTCAGTTTATAAGATTAATGATAAGTTTCTACATTTTAGTTTGCATTTTCTTGAAAATCGTCTTCACTGACTAGGTATGGTTGAATGTTTTTTGTGATAAATAAGAACATGCCTGAATGAAATGAACAAGCAGTTGGTGAGACATTCTTGAGATGGAGCAATTGGACTCCTTTAGCCTTAGGAACATAATGTTGCCACCTTCATGTGAAAGATAAATGTGAGAATCCGCCAATTTACATCACTGAGAATGGTAACAACAAATGATTTGAAAGTGAGAAGAAGCTCAGCTGTGAGAAGGGTTGTTCATGATGAGTTTTTGGTACTTCAAGCCCTGAAAGATGGAGATTAAGGATAATTAAGATTTGATTGTAGTATCCATATCAATCAGATCAAAAACATCCGCTTTCTGGCACTGAGATTGCAATAAATGATTAATTCCAATTCTAATTATTGCTTCTTCTTCTTCAGTGGATGGATCAATAAGCAGCAAATTGCAAAATATGGAGAGAGTAGACTTCATAACAAGTGACTAATCAACCAAACCTTCAGTCTCTTTCAGTTCTAGTTTGTTGTTCAGTAGGCTTCATATCTTCAAAACAGGCTGCACCGCTTGAACAGAAAGGTAATATGAATATGCACATGAAAGGGTTAAACGGGGACTCTGTTCCGTTTCTCATTGCAGATCTGTCTTCTCCAGTCTCTTCAACGTTCCTTTTTTTTTTTAATCCCATTTGGTACCCTGCTCCTCCGCATTCTAACCCTAATCATCCATATTACTACAACAGTAGTGTTATCTACTCTCCAAGTTTAAAACCGGAGTCATTGGAGTATTGGGAAATCACAACTTCAATGAGATTGTATCAAATGCTTTTTCCTATCAGAAGAGAAGAAGTTATAACGAAAGTCCACCAGTAACAGAGTCTTATTCTTCGTTTTCGTCTACCTGAGAAGTTGGTCGGAGGGAGAGGAAAGAAGGCGAAGCGAAAACGGAAGTCCATCCGTCGATAACAGAGTCGTTTTCCTCGGCTTCGTCTGCCGTGATAGAAATGGGGAGAGCCTGAAAGAAGAAACATGTTGACGGAAACAACCCTTGACCCGACCCAAAATCCGGTTCGACCAACTAGAACTGATTTGAACCAACTTGGCCCGATTCAATTGGACGGCATCAGATGCATTCTAGCCGGCAATTTAAGTTGTTGGTGGTCAGGGCAAGAGCCAACCTTGCTATTTCTTCTGTAGGGTACTTGTGAGAGCCAAGTTGATACGCCAATCTGTATCTTACAAGCCTTCCTTCGGTTGATCCTTTCCACTGTCATAATCATGGATTGTTATTCGATGGAAGGTTGGGTCTTTTGAATGTTCATGTTACTTACACTTTACCTCTTGGCATAGCTAATCCTTATCTTGCCACTTTTGTTCTTCTGAAAATGCGGGACATATTCAAAGATAGCTTGTGGTATCTAATTAAGGAGCAAGCTCCTGCAGAATTTAGATTGGCACAGTGGGATTTTTATTCATAATTCTATTAGCAAATGGTAATCAGTTCTGCATTCATATAATTAGTTGTGTTTTTCCAGATAAAACCTTGTAAGGTCATTCACAAGAGTTAAATGGTTTCTAATTCATAACCTCATTTCTTTGAGCAATATCATCTCACTTAAACGATCAATTTCTTCATTTTGGGATTGGAAATTTCATAGAAAAATCAAATTGGTGTTAAATCAGTTTGGACTGAGCAGAAAACATCATAGTGTCCTAGTCTCATTCAGGTCTTGTAATATCAGACACTGAGATCTGTTAAGTGCAATAGATATACCTTGAAAGTGGTTTAACAAAGATAGTTACTATGCATGAGTCATGATGAATCTGGTTGTTTGAGTGGTGCTATGAATAAGAATTTTGTTGCTTGGCTTACCCTTTAGGAAATACAATTTACTGGTCATGATTTTCCCATAAAATTTTTCTGTTGAAAAATATACAATAATGCAAGAACATGCATTTAGATATGTATTCATTATTTACTGCAGATCTTTTTCTGGCAATATTTGGTCAGCTTAATCTGGAGGAAGATGAAGAGCAAATGGAGTCTGCCAAGAGATAAAGAACAGGAAATTCATGACTTACTATTAGTGCATTATTTTGGGAGAGGCATTGTAATTAGAATAGAAGGTATTTTGATTAACCTGAAGTCAAATTGTTCTAAAAAATCATTATGTGTGAACATTTGTGTATGGAGGCCACAGCCTGCATGTCAATGAACTTGATACAATACAAGGCTACGATTCTAAGGTTATGTTTTTCGTATCTCTGTCCCGCAATCCTTTCATTTCTAATCCAAGAAACTTTGCCATGTTACATATCTCCTCTTGCTTAGGATGAGACTTGTCCCCTGATGAAAATCCATGCAAGGACAGTGAATCATCTATATTGCCTACATCCACCCAACTGAATCCTACTTCCTTCTTCACTCCCTTTTCTCTCATCCCTTTTCTTAGTTCTGCTACCTTTTCCCATTGTCCTTTTTCAGCGTACAAGTTAGACATTAGGACATATGAGCCAGATTGATTAGGCTCCATGTCCATCAATGCATCAGCTATTCTCTCTCCCATTTCCACATCCCCATGTGTCCGACAAGCCCCTAATAAGCTCTGCAAGATGGATAAACTCGGCTGGCTTGGAATCTGACTCACCAGCTGCTCTGCTTCTTCTAGTCGCCCTGCTCTACCTAGCATATCCACCATACACGAATAGTGTTCCGGAGATGGTTCAATGTTATAGTCTTTGATCATCGAGTCAAAGAGAAGATGACCCGTATCGACCATGCCCTTCCTCCCGCAGGCTGTTAGTACAGATAGGAATGTGATTGAGTCAGGTTTAACCCCTTCCCTTTCCATGTCCTCAAAGTGACTCATGACAGATTGATAGTCCCCATGCCTTGCATAGGCAGATATAATTGTTGTCCAAGCAAGTGGGCTTCTTTGAAACATCCCATTGAAAACTGTTTCAGACTCAGAAATGTTCCCACGCTTTGCATACATGTCTAGGAGAGCACCAGAAACGATTGGATCCATGTCCAGTCCAAGTTTTATGATTTTAGAGTGGCATGTTTGGCCTTGTCTCAGAGATATCTCCTCTGCAGTAGCAATTGCATTTAAGATACTGCCAAATGTATACTGATTTGGCTCAGATTCAACATGTGCTGAAAAGAATATATACATAGCCTCTTGATAATAGCCATTCTGTGCATATCCAGAAATTAAAGCATTCCAAGCTGTTATCTCCCTGTGATTAAGCTCCTCGAAAACCTTCAGTGAGTCTTGCATGAACTTGAACTTGGAGTACATAGTGATCAGACTACTACAAACATTTGACTCTGAGGAAAAGCCAGTTTTTAAGCAGAATCCATGTACCATCTTGCCTTCTTTCACCAAATCTTCCATGGTTATAACATGAATTAAGCTAATGAATGTCACATCATTAGGATAAATTCCATCTAATCTCATCCTCTGAAATAGAGGCAGAGCTTCTTCATCATCAATAGATATCATGGTAGTCCAGGAGACGACATTGCATTCATCCATATGTCGGAACACCAATTTTGCGTCTTCAATGACCTCACATTTTGAATATGTAGAGATCAAAACATTAGCAACAGAGACATGCTTCGCACATCCTCTTTTTATACTCAATCCATGTATTTGTTTCCCAAATTCTAAGTTTCTCGCATGACCACATGCAGAAACTGCACTAGTGAATGAGACATGATCAAGTTCTAGTCCCTCTTTAAACATATCTATAAACATCCGAATTGCTTCTACCCCATAAAACCCCTCCTGGGTATATCCTGATATCATTGCATTCCACGAAACTAAATCTCTTTTTGGCATTTCCTCAAACACTTCTCTAGCTTCCACTGTGAATCCACATCTAGAATACATAGATATAAGCGCATTCCCAACATATACTTCACCATCCAAACCAAATTTCATTATAGAAGCATGCAATTGCAATCCAAATAGGAATTCCTCATGTGTTGAACAAAAAGCAAGAATGGTAGTACAAGTCACGGCATCAAAAACAACTCCAGTTGAATTCATCCGTCGCGCAAAACTCAATGCATCTTCACTGCTTTGAAAACCCGAGAGCACCGTATTCCAAGAAACGATATCAGGATCACCCAACCTCTCAAAGACACGCACAGCTTCACTAAAATGTCCAGACTTACAGTACATATTCATCAATGAATTAGACACCGGGACATATGAAGTAAACCCAGAACAAATAGCGAAGCAGTGGATTTGGGTACCCAATACCAGTTTCCCACAAGAAGCCTTGAGCGCCAGAGCCACTGCGACTTCGTCAATGTTGCAGGCAGCACCATACTGAAGCTCCTTCTTGAAAATTTGAAGGGCTTGAAGCGGAAGCTTTCTCCGCAGAGAACTAAGCATAGAACGGTGAACGGATGCATAACTTGTGTGGGAACTTTTGTCGAGTAGTTGGCATGCATGTTTACTAGCGTGGAAGCTTCTGAATCTTGGCAAATACATGGAAGCACGACGGATGGGCAACCATTACAGGAGCTCAACTTGAAGGACAAATGGGCTATGATACCCAAAATCATTGCTTTCTCATATCAATCCAATGGATTGTGTAATTCACAGTCCTCTTAGTTCTCTGCATCAGTTTTTGGTAGGAAGAGCCCATCAAGTGCAGGCAAATGAGGAAGGCCTACTCAAATTGCCTTGTGATTATATATTTCAATGTTTTAAAAATCGGACCGGACATTGAACCGGTCAAAGGAAAGGTTTAAGGTTTAGAGGTTCAACCGGTAGTAAACCGCTATCAAACCGGAATATAATAAATAAGATGAAAATTTAATAAGAATAAATAAAAATAAAATATTTTATTGAAATGAAAAATACACCAATGTTTATTATTATCTAATGAACTAAAA
>JAOSBL010000211.1:240878-261949 GCA_027568915.1 Erythroxylum roraimae
GAAAAAAAAAATATTACAAGTCATTCCATTCCATTCATTTTTAGTATCACTTCCAAACAATGGTCAAATGAGTCCCTATCTTATTTTATTTAAACTTCCAAACAATGGAGAGACCCATTTCATTCCATTTCATTCCACTCCATTCCATTCCGTTCCATTAATTGTCATTCCATCCTAAACTCCCAAACATACCCTTAGGGCCCAGCCCTCTTTTGGGGTCCAGCCTAGCTGACACAACGGTACCACCTGTAACATCTCAGATCACCCGCTTACAGATATTGTCCGCTTTGGACCTTGGCCCAGCCAAGCCCTCTCGATTTTGCTTTTCCCGAGGCCTTCCCAGGAGGTCACCCATCCCAGAACTACTCTCACCCAAGCACATTTAACCTCGGAGTTTCGATGGGATCCAGTGTCATAAAAAACGCGTCTGTAAGGGAGAGGTATCCGTACCCTTATAAGGCGTACTTTGTTCCCCTCTCCAACCGATGTGGGATCTCACAGAAAAAGGTGACAGGGACCAAAGTTGGCTATGGATGGCTAGCAGACAACATCAACAATGGTAGGCTTGATTGTTTCTATGGACTTCTGACAGTGCTTTGTGTCATAAACTTCATTGTATACCTTATATGTTTTGAGATATGGGGACGGGATCCTCTGTCCAATATTATGATGTCTTATTTTGTCCCATAAATCTCAGCCATTTATTTATTCGGGTCCTGCATTCATTTATGCGGGACCTACGCGAGACCAGTATAAATGAATGACTGAGATTCATGAGGCAGAATAAGACACTATAATATTAAACAGAAGATCCGGACTCTGAGATATGGAGCCTGATAATTACACCAGGGCATATAAATACGTTCTATTATCCTAGTGTACCTATGTCAAAAATATTCACAGTTAAATAAAACTCTAGTCGTCCGTGGACGTAGCCAAAATAACATTAGTGAACCATGTAAATCTGTGTGTGTTGGTTATTTCCGCACTTATTCTTTGATTATTGTGATTGATCGTTCGTAACAATATGTGCATATTGGTATAAGCCAAGATATGCTAAACCTTCTTTTCAGATGGAGACTATAGTTAATGGATCATTAGCAGAAAGAAACTGTGAAGATACTACACATGCAATTATTTGGATGTACTCTTCACTATGAATGTACATTAGAAATAAATTAACGGTTTGGATTTTTAAAAAATTATTTTACGTTAAATTAAAATAAAAATAAATATTTATACGATTTTTTGTACTCAAATCCCATTCAAATAAACTTTTTTTTAATTTAATTCCAATGTGCACTTAACTTTTTTTTTTTTCATTCTACTTCAAAGCATAAAATGTGAAAGGCTTGCAAGTGGGTCTAAGAGATGGAGATATGGACGTGAAAAGTAGTTGTCTTCTTCTGTAGTTATTGACTACAAGTAGAGGCAAGTGACCAAGATGCATACATGTACTCTATACGACGTCACATTCACATGCCTTTTGTGTTTCTTTTTTTAGAAAATAGCAAAAAGTTAAAAAATAAATTATTTGTTCTTTTAAATTGATTCCATCAATTAACTTTGACTTTCCAACCTTTTAAGTAAATTATTTGGAAGGTGTGAATTTTTTAATTAACAAATAAATAAATTATGAATTTTTAATACAAAGTATTAAAAATTCATATAATATTTTAAATGGGCTTAAGCCCATATCTTAAATAGTAGGTTAGAGGAAGAACTATTACGATCAAATATGCATTATTCTTTTCATTTTCTCAATTATAGACCTTTTGCTATATTTTTCTTTTATGTGTTCATACATATTAATTTGAAATGAAGACAAAAAGAAAAGATAAAACATATCAATCACGATTGAATAAAATATTTTAATTAATAAGATTGATTTAAAAGCAAAATAAATAAATCTTAAATGATTGATCTCAAAATTACTAATTGTTGTATCAATAAAACAATTTTAAACTTAATCATATATTATGCCTTTCTAATGAAGCAACACACATTATTATATGTTATGATCCAAAAACTTGATTTATAAAGTTTGTGATTAGCTTAGTCATACAAACTCTCATTAAAGCAACACATGACAAGTGTTCAATAGGCACATTTGAATACTTACTTTCTTCTAAAACAATTTTAAACTTAATCATATATTATGCCTTTCTAATGAAGCAACACACATTATTATATGTTATGATCCAAAAACTTGATTTATAAAGTTTGTGATTAGCTTAGTCATACAAACTCTCATTAAAGCAACACATGACAAGTGTTCAATAGGCACATTTGAATACTTACTTTCTTCTTCTTCTTTATTTTATCTTTTTTAAAAAGGAGCCCATTATTGTAGCAACAAGCAGATCGTGTTTTAAAAGCTTGTCACAAGCTTTCTGAACATATGAGATTGAGTGAGAGACATATGGCATGACTTACATGTTTTGTAGAGCCATTATTTAATGTCAAGATTAGAAATTTAAAAAGCCTAAATCACTGTTCGAAGTGGGATTTTTTTTTGAAATCTAATTTGTTTTTGCATGTAATCTCTTCTTTTGTTTGTGGACTAAAAAGCATATTCTTTGTTTCTGTGTTTGGATTCTTCACAAATCTCTGAGCTTTGCAACTCCACCAACCACATCTTTACAGCAACAAACAAAGTTAGTAGTATTCTAACTCCATTAGTGGATTATTATTTGCAAGTTACATTATTGGAGAAAGTCTTTGACCAAATGAAACCAAAATTTTCAGTGATTGCTTGCCATTGAGAAGATGTCAGAAGACTGAAGAATCATCCTGCAATACCAAATGCAGAAAAAAAATGGAAAAGAAACAATTACAAGTTTGTGGGGTTGGCAGGCAAAATAATACTGTTTCTGAATCTACAATTCGAAATTTAGTGCTCCATAGTCCATAGGCTGATTATAATTAAGAGCATCGTGATACTGATACATCTGATTTCTCCACTTTATCAATTTCAGCACCAACTATTGCAGTATATGCACCATATTACTAAGGGTAGGTTAGAAGTTGAAGAAGACTCTTGAGTGTGAAAGTTACAAATTATTTAGTTACAAGCTTAGTGAAAATGGCATCAAAATGCATTGCAAGTCATGAAGTCAGCATTTTTTTTATTTTTAACATGCACGATGAGGGTGGTTGGACAGTACAAACATTATTATTTAATAAGTACATGCACAAGTGTCGAAGTCAAAAGGACTTAAATATGGAACACGGTGATTGTCGGTGGAGTGCAGGAAGGAAAGAAGAAGGGAGGACCCATGGAGGATTGTCTGGTTATGGGGTCTTGTTGTTATATTGGGACTGTTTTACAAACATTGTGAAGGGGGAACCATTTCTCATGTTGCATGTTTATCCTAATAACTGGGTTGCTATCATTTTAAGGTGTACTTCATCTACAGATGATCTGGACCAAATATGGAACAAACCCATTTCCATGATTGATCACCTGGATTAGTTTCTGTGATGAGTGTTGTTTGTCAATTCTTATGACCCTACACAGTATGATTTTAACACCAAAGTATGGTCAAGTCTATTTCCCTATTGCTGCATTATATATTGATGCCTGCCATTTTCATTTTAGAACGACTTCGAGACATGATTAACTCCTGGGAAATCTCATAATACATTCTACTTTGAATTAAGGTTGTACATAGAATTCATCATGTCTTCTTTATCCTGTTAAATGTCTAGTCTTATTCATTGTATGTATATATAAAGCTAAATCAACTAACTTTATTGGAGTCAAATACAAAAACCCTTTTTGCTTTATTGAAGACTGTGGTGTATGTTTGTTACTTACCTTCTAATTGATTGAAACCTGCCAACAAAAACAATTATTGAAGACTTTTTCTACGTTGCTGTGACTGGAGTTCTTTGATCTTCAAACTCTTTTTTTCTTTTCCCTTTTCATGGAAATTGACAGTTTCATTGCTGGTAAGATCAAACCAAACGTTTGATTGATTAGTGAAACACTCAACCAGTAAATGTCGATTTCTTCTATTCTTATAGACAACACACAGGAAGATAGGCAAGAGATGAAGGTCAAAGCCGTTTTTTTTTTGGTTTTTTGGGATATTTGGGGTAGCAGAAGCACTAAAATGTTGCAGCCAACCAGGATACTGTGGTTCACAAACTCAAACCTATCCATTCTTCCACAAAAGCAATAACAACTGATACTGAAACTAATCTTATATTGGTTTGATTGTATGTTCTAGATCCTTTTATTTCACTTTCTCCTACTCTTAAACCAGCCTCCTTCATCATTCAGCATCATCTTTTTCAATAAATATCTCATCTTAATAACCAAAAACATGTTTTTTCAGCCCCAGAACTTTCCAATTCACTGAGAATGGGATAATTCTCAAAGCATTATCATCATGAACACCAACACTTGTGATGTGTCTCAATTTTTTAGTGGAGTGTCACTTTTTTAAGTTAAATTTTTTGTAGACTGTTTGCCTATAAAAAGGGCACATTCTCAAGTCTCGAAAGCATCGACATATCGCCTGTCTTAGTTGGAAAAACAACAGAGAGAAAACTCCTTCCATTGTTTTCATAGTCATCATAAGCTCGACCCTTCTCGTGAAGAATGGTTAGGACATAACATTCTTTGTGTTTCAGATATATACATCTTTGTAACATGTTTATGCTTGTTTATGACAGCAGTTTCAAGTTTTTACTGATTGTCTCCATCCCTCAGGATGGAAAGATTTGTAACACTGTTTCAGATGCTGTGGACTACAAAGGCTTTCCTGCTGATAAATCAAGAACAGGTGGATGGGTGCCAGCTGCTCTTATTCTAGGTATGTTCACTTTATTTCCAACCTCAAGCTTTCAGTTTTCTCCTCTAGTGATCTGTTATATTTGTTAGATACTCTACAAGAATTCAGTTTTTTTCCAGGGACCTGTTATCTTTGTTAGATATTCTACAGGAGTTCAGTTTTTTTCCAGGAACCTGTTAAGAAGCATAGTTTCAGGGTTTGACTCTTGTCACATGTTTTACATGTCACCATATTTAACACTACCACGCAAGAAGTTTAAGGTGTTTACTAATCAACAGGCAATCCATGCTTCTTGTTATTACTAAAATCCTGTTTTTTGGTTGGAATGGAAGGTATTAGGTAGGGAAGAAAGTGAAAGATACCCACCAGAGCATGATCACAGTCATTTCATGCTTGGAGCTGGTGGGATATGGTAAATATTGTGTGACAGGTTCGATCAGTTATGCATGTGAAGCTGTGACGACACCCCATTTCGAACCTTTCTTATTTCTCACAATAACAATACTCCATTTTTGAGTTTTTACAAGGAATTATCAAACATTTGGTTTCTTCACTTTCTAAACCAGGTTATTATTGGTGACTCATCTACTGATCTGCTGATGAATGTTATTGTCAGGAATCGAAATTGTGGAGAGGCTCTCTACGATGGGAATAGCTGTTAACTTGGTGACATATCTGATTGGAGTGATGCATCTACCTAGTGCAACTTCAGCTAATATAGTAACAGATTTCATGGGCACCTCCTTTCTCTTGTGTTTGCTTGGAGGCTTCCTTGCAGACTCTTTCCTGGGAAGATACAAGACCATTGCTATATTCACCGTGATACAAGTACTGGTGAGTTCTGAAATTATTGAAACTCTGGCGGGTTGCTTCTGATTTATCATTATATTGTTCCCGAGGATCATGTTCAGTGATAAGATTATTACTTTTCAGGGTACTGGAATGCTAGCTACGATAACGAAGCTTCCACAGCTACGTCCACCTTCTTGTCACACCAGTAATCATTGCATTCAAGCAGATGGAACCCAGTTAGGAATTTTGTACGCGGCTTTGTATCTGATTGCACTGGGAACTGGTGGCCTGAAATCGAGTGTTTCAGGTTTTGGAACAGATCAATTCGACGAGAAAGACGAGAAGGAGAAGTCTCAAATGGCTTATTTCTTCAACAGGTTCTTCTTCTTCATCAGCTTAGGAACTTTAACGGCTGTTACGGTGCTTGTATACATACAAGATGAGGTTGGTCGAAGCTGGGCCTATGGAATCTGCACTGCTTCCATGGTAATAGCCATTGTGTTCTTCCTCTCTGGGACTAAAAGGTACAGGTACAAGAAGAGCATGGGAAGCCCGATAGTTCACATTCTGCAAGTAGTTGTAGCTGCTTGGAGAAAAAGAAAAATGCACGTTCCTTATGATGTTAGGTTATTGTTTGAAGATAAAACAGAGAGCTCGAGAATCCATCACACAGACCAATTCCAGTAAGTCTTCATATAGAACAAAAAAGCTAAACATCACTGAACAAGAAATGACCTTTGTGTTTTCATTTTCTCTCCAATTACAGTGTCTTGGACAAAGCAGCCATTGTTGCTCAGGGAGATCTTGACAACAATGGTTCAGTTCCAAACCCATGGAAGCTGTGCTCGGTGACAAGAGTGGAGGAAGTGAAAATGATGGTGAGACTACTTCCAATATGGGCCACAACCATAATGTTCTGGACAACATATGCTCAGATGATCACATTCTCTGTAGAACAAGCATCTACCATGAACAGATTAATCGGAAAGTTCCAAATTCCGGCAGGATCTCTAACTGTTTTCTTCGTAGCAGCTATACTGATCACCTTGGCAGTTTATGATCGTTTCATTATGCCCTTTTGGAAGAAATGGAAAGGTCAACAAGGTAAAGAATCAAAAGTTTAAAGATCATATAAATCTAAATCCTGAACAAGATTCAGTAAAATACAGGAAGATAACACAATCATATATGTCGCAACAGGTTTCAGTAACTTGCAGAGAATAGCCATTGGACTTGTCCTATCAACCTTTGGAATGGTAGCCGCCGCAATATCAGAAAGAAAACGTTTGAAGGTGGCCAAGGAGGTCTCCGGAAGCTCTGCAACAGCAACACTGCCATTAAGCGCGTTCTTGTTAATACCCCAGTTTTTCCTGGTAGGATCTGGTGAAGCATTTATCTACACAGGTCAGCTTGATTTCTTCATAACACAATCACCAAAAAGTATGAAGACCATGAGCACAGGTCTCTTCCTCACGACCTTGTCTCTGGGGTTCTTTGTAAGTAGCTTCTTAGTGATGGTGGTGAAGAAGGCGACTGGAACCAAAGTTGGCCATGGATGGCTAGCAGACAACATCAACAATGGCAGGCTAGATTGTTTCTATGGACTTCTGGCAGTTCTTGGTGTCATAAACTTCATTGTATACCTTATATGTGCATATTGGTATAAGCCCAGAAATGCTAAACCTTCTGTTCAGATGGAGACTATAGTTAATGAATCATCAGCAGAAAGGAACTGTTAGCACACTTGGATGTGCTTCTTCTTAGTTTTCTTCAGTATCTATGTACATCAGATGATCAGAAATAATCTAAGTTTGGATGTTTCTCTGTTTTCCCTCAAATTTTGCGTGAACCATCAAGAGAAGACTTATATTACATAACATAATCATATTCATTTCTTATTATATTCTTGAAATAATTCTAGAGTTCATCAATCAAGTTTTCCCAATAATTCTACAAAGATGGTACTCTTTACGGGTGGAATTTATAATTTAAAAGGTTTTACCGTAGTAAAATTAACTAAAGATTAAATAAAATTAAATGATTTGAAATATATTGAAAGAAATTTTTTTTATGTATCAAAAAATTTAAAATTTAATTAAAAAAGATATTATTTTAATGAAAATTAATTGATTTATTCTAACTTATAAATTTATTAATTTAAAATTTTTGATTTATTAATTAATAAATTGATCAATTTTTATGACTGAACCCACCTAACCTGTTGATTTTTTTAATCATCGGTTTAAACTTTAAAGTAAACTCCATTTAATCTAAATAAATAAATTCCACGTATAAAAAGTTCAAATTTATTTATAAAATTATTATTTTAAATATTTTAAATTAAATTGATATATATACTATATATATATATATATATAATTCAATTCAATTTTTTTAATTTAACTCCACTTTAAATTCAACTTGATTTTTAAAAATATTTTTTCATTCTACTTCAAAACATAAAATGTGAAAGGCTTGTAAGTGGGTCCAAGAGATGGAGCCCTGGAGGCTAGAACGGCTTGTGCCTTTAGATATGGACCGAAAAGGGGGTTGTCTTCTTCTATAATTATTGATTACAGGTAAAATCAAGTGACCACGATGCATTTATGTACTCTATACGACGTCACATTCACATGCCTTTTGTGTTCTTCTAGGTAAATAAAAAATAAGAAATAAAAAATTTGTTCTTTCAAATTGATTCTATCAATTAACTTTGACTTTCCAACCCTTTAAATAAATTATTTGGAAAGTGTGAATTTTTGAATTGTTGTATCCATTCCCAAATTTAACCTCACAAGTGATTAGGAACTTTATTGATATTAAAATAACACAAAGTACTCTTGGAATCTCTATTAGTTGAGTATTTAATTATAAAGTTACATCAAATGACAATTTTGAATGAATAAATGATAACAATAAATAAATAAATTCTTAATTTTTAATACAAAATATTGAAAATTTCATCTAATAATTTAAATGGGCTTAGGCCCATATCTTAAATAGTATGTTAGAGGCCTAATACATATTACAATCCAAATCCAATTTCTTTGGTTAATTTGTCTGTAATGTATGTTTTTTTTCAAGATTTTAAAAAACGGACCGGACCAGTCAAAAACAGTCTGAATCGGTCAATTGTTCGGTTCAGTTTCAATTAGTAACCTTTGTGTATAAAAATCGGCCGATTTATCTGAGAACTGGCTGGTTTTCAGCAAACCAGTTATCAAAAACCCACGAAACCTATTTACTCTCACTTTAGGAAAACAAAACCCATAACAAAGACGAAAGCCTTCGTCTTTTCTATTTCCTCAGCATTAGTGTTTTTCTTTGTATCCATAGTCATAGGTTTCTTCTTTTGCGTGCACAGAAGACAAAGGATTGGGAACAGAAACAAGTAGACAATCTCCAAACTTCAGGATTCATTATTGTGGGACACGAGCGCAAAGGAGCAAAGCAGAGTAATGAGGTTGTTCACGAAGATTAAGGTTCCGGCAGATTTGCCCGCTAAAAGGACAGTGAATTAAGTGTGGCAAGGGGGCCCATTGTTGATGCCAAGGGTGTTCTGACCATTCATGACTTAAACGGGGCCAATAGGAACGCTAAAGGAAGCTTAGATTTGAAATTTGGATAGAGCACCAGTGGTGGCGGTGTGGACTCTAGGACTAAGAAGAAAAATGTGAGTTTGATTAATATTATTACAAACTTATTTAGTTAGAAAGTTCATGTTTGACGATTTATGTCTACATCAGATTCACAGGGTACTAAATGCTGTGAGTTGGGGAATTCTATTCCCAATCGAGATTATAATCGCTCGATATCATAGGACATTTGAATCTGCAGATTCGACGTGGTTTTATCTGCATGTCACGTGTCAAGTCTCTGCCTATGGCCTCGGTGTTGCTGGATGGGCAATTGGTATCAAATATCAAACTAGGAAGTGAATCCAAGGGGATTACATATTCTCCTCATCGCAACATTGGAATCACCCTCTTCACTATCGCTACACGAGGCTTAAACACCCAAATCTCTTAACACTATATGGATATTGCATTGCAAGTAATGAGTACATTTCAAAGTAATAAGAATGCCCAGAATTTGTAATTATACCTACAGCTGCTGCTATTGCGTATGATTTGGACAAAAAAGCGTTGAGGAAAGCAGAGTAGAATGTGTTGATCTTTGATTTAGGTGGACGAACTTTTGATGTTTATCTATTAACGATTAAGGAGGGGATTTTTGAGGTCAAAGCCATAGCTGGTGGCATTCATCTTGGTGTTGAAGACTTCGATAACAAGCTTGTGAATCATTTTGTTGCAAAATTTAAGAGGAAGAAAAAATTTCGAGATTTGATGAATGGGTTTTGGAGTGAAATGGTGATTTAGTTGTCAAGTTGCTATGGAGTTCCAATTTGTCTTGTAGATAAGGGGATAAGGATAAGGCGGTAATTAGTTTTCTGTAACAATTAGAAATACTTGGTTTAAGTTTTTTGTAATATTTAAAACTCTATTTCATATCAATTTCTGTAATATTTAGAACTCTATTTCATATCAATTTTTGATTTTGATAGTTGGATTATATATACTCTTTCAACTATTCAATTTGTTGATCTAAACTCCAAAATTAAAAACTAGCAATATTTTAGTTAGGCTATTTGAAGTGGATACATTTTAGGTTAAATCATAATGGAGAATATGGAATCATTTTTCTTCTTCTCAAGCATCTGATGGGAATATCCAATATAACTGTATGTTTTGCAGTAGAATATTTAAAGGGGAAATTTTTAGAATGAAAGAATATCTTGCTGGTGTTAAGGGTAATATTGCTTTTTGCAAAAAAGTACCACTTGATGTACGTTATAAGATTGGAAAATATTTACAGCAACAAGTAAAAAAGAAAAAGGAAAATAAGAGGCATATAATACATCTTTTGGAGATGATCAAACACCACAAGTATTAGATAAAGAAAAAAGAAAAGCTACTATTGACATAGATTCTTATCTTTCTCTAAGAACTACTCCTGGTTCTCAACCTAATCTAAAAAGTTTTATGGTTGATAAGGATGTTACTTTCCAATGTAAAAGAGCATGGGCTAGATGATTCTATCATTCATGTATTCCTTTAAATGCTTTAAATTAACCATATTTTCAAGAACCAATTGATGCTACAACATCAATAGGTCCAGGATTTAAGGTACCATCTTATTATGAGTTGCGTGTACCTTTACTTCAAGATTTAAAAAAGGAATGTCAGTTAATTGTGGATACATATAAATCTAGTTGGGAATCAACAAGATGCACTATTATAGCAGGTAAGGGGACTGATCAAAGACAAAGAACCTTGATAAATTTATTGGTTTTTTGTAATAGTGGAACAACTTTTATCAAGTTTATTGATGCTTTTGACATGATAAAAAGTGCTAATGCTTTATCTGAATTATTCTCTGAAATTGTCGAATGAATTAGACCAAAGAATGTTGTGCATTTTATTACAGATAATGCAGCTAATTATGTATTAGCTGGGTACTTATTACAATCAAAGTATGTGTATATTTGTTAGTCTCCATACGCTGCTCATTGTATAAATCTTATTTTAAAAGATATTGGTGGTATAGATCATATTTTTAGTCTTGCTTCACGAGCATCTAAGATCATAATTTTTGTGTATTATCATGTCACATTTTTGTCTTGGTTAAGAAAGCAAGAAGATTGGGTTGAGATCGTGTGTCTCACTATTATCAGGTTTGGAACTACATTTATTACTTTCAAAAGTGTTTATGAACATAAGCAACTACTTCAAAATTTAGTGACAAGTAAACACTTTTCAAGTCATAAATTATCAAAGAGTAAAAAAAGAAAAGAAGTTTGTGTTATTATTCTAGATAATAAATTTTGGGATGCTTGCTTGATTATTGTGAAGATTCTGACTCCACTTATAAGATTGTTGACTCTGATGAGAAGCCATCTTTGGGGTACATATATGATGGTATTTATAGAGCTCACAAAACAATTATAAATCTTTTTAAAGGGAAGGAGAAATTATACAATCCTTATATAGATATTATTGATCGACGATGGGATAAGCATCTTACTCAAAAGATCCACTTAGCAGCTTATTTTTTCAATCCTTATTGCTTATATAGCGGAGAAGCACGTACAATTAATATTATGAGCGGTTTGTGTTGATGTGATTGAATGCAAAGGTATTTTCTTTATTGAAGAGCAACCATAAGCGATAAATAAAATTAAATTGTATCGTGAAGGTTTAGAGAGTTTTGCTAGATCATCAGCAAAGAGAGAACTTATAATGAAAAAAATATAATCAGGTAAGTCTTATACTTTTAATTCATTATTTACTTATTAATAATATATATTTTTATCATAACTATTAATTTTAAATACAGATGAGTGGTGGAGATTATTCGGTGACAGTGTTATAACATTGAGAAAACTCACTATTAGGTTACTTAGTCAAACAGCTTCTACATCAGGTTGTGAATGTAATTGGAGTATTTTTGAACGTATTCATATAAAGAAACGAAATCGTTTAGAACATCAAAGACTTAATAACCTTTTTTACGTTACTTATAATTTGAGAATCAATAATAGGTATTTTATAAATTTGTTTTTATTTCAATAATTTTATTTTTATTATTGACTTTATAATTTATCTATTATGTATTCAGAACGCTTAGTAAGAAGAGAACATCTGATCTAGTTGATATTGATTGTATTGAACATACTGATTTTTTGATTGAAAAAGAAGAACCATCGCCTGGTCTTGATTATAATGAACTTAAAAAGACGATTTATGAAGAAAATGCATTTGTCATAACGAATGAATTAAGAACATCTACTAATAGTCAGTTCATATCTTATTTTGATCATATATAAGTTAAAAGTATACTATATTACAAGTTTACAATCGAGACTAATTTCATACATTACTAATTTGTAATTTATTTTAATGTAGTAGAAGAAGTTGATGCAAATACTTTGGATGAAAGCGTAGTCTACGAATCTTTAAATAGTGTTGGAGAATTTGAAGCTTTTGATGATGATGAGACACAACCTCCTTCAAAAATACAATTTTGATTTTTTTTGTTATTTTAAGTTTTATATTAGACTTATATTTATTTATTATTAGTTCATTATATAATAATAGACATCGATGCATTTTTCATTTCAATAAAATATTTTATTTTTACTTATTATTATAAAATATACTTTTTATTTATTATACACCAGATTTATAGTGGTTTACTATTGATTAAACCTTTAAACCTTTCTTCCGACCGATTCGATATCAGGTCTTGTTTTTAAAACATTGGTTTTTTTTCTAAATTGTCACTTTTGATGTATGACTTCACCATTTTTCCCGTTAATTCTAAAGCTAAACATTCACCGTCATTCCTTCTAACAAAAAATAAAAATTAATTAATAAATTCGAATTAATTAATATTAAAATTTTCAATATTTGCCGGCCAGTGCCACCGCTTGACTGACACACCATCAATAAGTGTTTGACACCTAACTCACCCTGCCCAAAAACTAATCTTTGATAATGCCTGCCAAGATGATCATCTTGTACAACCCATAGTGGCATATGCTTCCTCCAATCAAGTCACTTTTTTGGTGATAACCCTATAAAAGTTTTGCTTCAAAGTGCTTGGAATTATGCTCAAGATCTTCTGAGAACAGATTTGTTTATGTCTTTAAAGAAAGCAAGTATGATTAAATTGCCACTAGAGGTCAGAGGAAAAAATTAAAAAGCACCTTACTACTTATTAGACCCCTTTTGATTACAGAGAAACTCCTTGTTCTTTTCACTGGTAAGATACGCTGTTTTGGTATTAAACTTTTGTGTTCATGTCAAGCTCAGGACCAAAATGCCATCTTACCAGACAACTGATTATGCTTGTTCCAAGCAGTTTGTTTGTGTCCAATTTGACAACTTTTTTCTCTTATTGGGTTCAATCTGGAAGAAAAAACACAGAAATTTCCTCTAACTCTGAACAGTTCATGGGAATGGAATGTCACCTCTTGCTCTAAGCAAAGACTTTTCCTCTGTAAAAGTCAGTCTTGCCTTTTTTTCTACTGGGGAGCCCCCACACAGACACCCACTAACAAAAGCATTTTGAGCAATTATTTAGTACATCTCCTCCATTTACATTAGACACTAAGCTTTCATTAGATTCCGTGAACCTAGCTGTGGTGGCGAGAGGTACAGATCCCTAGCTCACATTCTATACCGACACCCTAAAATATATTCCTCTCTTTCACTCGCTCTGCACAACAAGAAACAGTGTGTGACTGCGTGCAGTGCAGTTACCAATGGAAACCAACAACAAATTGCAACAGAAAAAGCAGAAATGGTTCTTGTTGTTGATATCTTCCCTCGTGTTCTCTACTTTACTGATCCTCATCACCATATCATCATCATCATCTTCTTCGCCTGCCCATTTTGTATATTCCCACAGATATGGCAAGAAAAAGCATATCCATCGTGAAGTTCCAAAATTTGTGGAATCAAAGTTGCGAAAGCTTCCAACTTTAACGTCTCCAATACCTCGTCTTGCATATTTAATATCTGGGTCTGCTGGGGATGGAGCGAGTTTGAAGAGATCATTGAAAGCGCTGTACCATCCACGGAATCAGTATGTGTTGCATTTGGACTTGGAGGCTACAGCAGAGGAAAGGTTGGAGCTTGCAAGTTGGGTAAGAGGTGTAGAGCTGTTTCAGGAGGTTGGGAATGTGAGAGTAACCGTGAGGTCTAATTTGGTGACTTATAGAGGTCCTACTATGGTAAGTAATACCCTTCATGCGGCGGCGATTTTGCTCAGGGATGGTGGCGCGTGGGATTGGTTTATAAATTTGAGTGCTTCGGACTATCCCTTGGTTACTCAAGATGGTATGCCTCTGGTATTATTGGTGCTTTCCTTTGCTGAGCATTGTTTTGAATCCAGTGTCAAATCGTTTTGGTTTTGATGGTCTAGTTAAGCGAATTTGATTTTGGTTATAAATTGAAACCAGTTTTCAATCTTAATTTTGCATAAGAGCAGCTGTTTCTGAATGGAATCCATATGGGGACTTGGAACTGCGTTATTACTGATTTTGGTTATGTTTGAGTTGAGAAGACACCTAGTTCAAGTGATTTTGGTTTTGATGGTGTGATTTGCATATACTCTGAGAAAATCGGACTTGAAGGGTTGCTAAGTTGTTCCCAGTTTTCAGTTTTAGTTGCATAATTGCATACGTCAAATTTTAACGGAGGATCTATGTGGGTTACTGGTTTTGGTTACAATAAGCATATTTGGAGTAAATCAAATATTCATGCACCAAAATTAATTTCTGATGGCTTTAATTTGTTATTCTCCGCGTTTCAATGCTACAGATCTGCTCTTTACATTGTCTACCATTGAAAGAAACCTCAACTTCATTGAGCATACCAGTGATATTGGTTGGAAGGAGTAAGGGGCCTTTCATTTTCATAAGATTTCGTTTAACCAGTTTAGTTGCTTGTGAATCACAAGTCATGAACAACTTTGCAATGCAGATATCAAAGAGCAAAACCTGTCATAATTGATCCCGGGTTGTATAGCCTGCAAAAGTCAGATGTGTTCTGGGTCTCAGAGAAAAGGAGTGTGCCATCACAGTATAAGCTATTTACTGGTAAGATGATAGTTCCATAAAAGCCAGCTTGAGGTGCTTCTTGGACTGTAAGCCTGATCAATCTTCAACCTTTCAAATTCCTCAGAAAAGGCACTAGAGGAACTAGAACGTGAAAAAAATTATATCTGAATGAAGATTATGTAGTAATTAGTTGATGATATATTGTAACTAAACCAAATTACCATGTTGTGTTATTGATAAGTGTGATGGTCTCTGGATCCTTCATTGGGCAATTGGTTTGCTGTTCTTGGTTTCTTGACGCTTTCTTGTTAATTACGTCTTATTAATCACTTCTTGCTGCTGTATACACCACTGCAATCTAGTTACCATGACTTCAGATTGCCATAGAACTTGCTCTATTAAAAGAATTTGACCTTGCTATTTGAATTCCAAAATTTGGTCGGAGATGTGATGTTCCTGTAAGCCGTTATCTTGAAATTTAACCGCAAGTTTCTGCAGGTTCGGCTTGGATGATGCTCTCTCGCCCTTTTGTGGAATATTGTCTTTGGGGATGGGACAACCTCCCAAGGATAGTCCTCATGTATTATGCTAATTTTCTGTCTTCACCTGAGGGATATTTCCACACTGTGATCTGCAATGCAAAGGAGTTTCGTAACACCACTGTCAACCATGACCTTCATTTCATATCCTGGGACAACCCTCCAAAGCAACATCCTCACTTCCTTGCTGTTGATGACTATCCAAGAATGCTGGACAGTAATGCACCATTTGCAAGGAAATTTGCCAAGAATGATCCAGTTCTCGATAAAATTGATTCAGAGATATTGGGCCGCTCTGCTGATGGATTTGTTCCAGGAGGATGGTTCGGTAAAGAAGGGAACATAAGCTTAACCACCCCATCACATATGACAGCAAATACGACCGATCTTAAACCTGGTCCCGGTGCTGAAAGGCTCAAGAATCTAATCAGCAGCCTTTTGTCAGCGGAAGATTTTGACAAGAGCCACTGCATTTGATATCAAGTGTAATCATAATGCAGTTAAGGACCAAGTGATCCTCTGCTCAAATTGAACAGAAGACTGATGACGCTACGGGTAGAGGGCATGGAAATGAAAAGGAGTAAAATTTGAATGGAAGTGAGAGAGTAGAATCAGGACTTGCATAATATGCACAGTAATTTTTGTAGATCAGTAGCCGAATAGGCAATCTAGTTCAGTGCAGTGTATTACTTTCTTCACAATAGTATACAAAAACTCCATCAGATCTTGCCTTGCCAACTAGTTTGCAGCTCATTCTGAACCTTATTGTTTATGGGACTGTAAGAATGGAGCAGGGGAAGATCCAGATGAATACAATAGCAGAAAGTTCTGTTCCGGATGACACTGTATGGCAATCAAGTTTATAGTCATAAATAAATAGATTGTTGGCTTGGAAAGTTCCAATCAATCAACTTGTGGAATCAGGCTGATGATCAAATCAAATTAGATCTGTTGATGGTTGCTAGATGTTCTTAACTAATGGGTGACCCTCAGTGATTTGATCTGCTGGAAGAATCATATTCAGAAGCCAATTAAGAACCCGGAGACTGCATATGGTCAGTACAAGATGTTAAATCAAGTAGAACAACATTCTGAGTATTTGGTTCTTTTGTCGACTGTTCAATTATAAAATAGTTAAAAAGATTTTATGTCTAGATTGGTTAGATGAGTTGATGTTTGAGTATCGATGTAAGAAAATGATAGTTCAGTATCCGGTATTATCTAAAGCTGTTAAATAGCTACTGATAAAATGCGATAATTACGGATCGAGTTTGTTATTTTCCAAGAACAAAGCAACAGCAGTTTCATGGTTTCTTGGTAGTAATCAGTGATCAAATGCAACAAATTCTTTCTGTGTCACTCATCTGCAATCTTAACTATCTTCTTCCCAATGTTCTCACCATGAAAAAGTCCCACAAATGCTAAGGGAATGCTCTCCAGTCCATTTGAGATGTCTTCGAGGGGCTTCATCTTGCCACTAAGAAGATGATCACAAGTTGTTGACAAGAATTCTGTGAATATATTCAGAAAGTCAGATGCCAAGAAACCCTGAATTTTGATTCTTTTGTACACTACGTCTATCATATCAGGAGAAGCCTTTCGCCCTGTATTGGTGTACTCCGAAATCACACCGCAAACTGCTATTCTGCCAAAAAGACTCATATTGGAAACAGCTGCTTCTTGCATTTCAGCACCCACATTGTCAAAATATATATCAATTCCTTCAGGGAAATAACTGAAAACAAATAAAAACCAGGAGAAAGTTGATTGATTAAGAACTGCATACAATTCATCAGAGAAAGGCAGACTAACCTTTTCAGTGTTGCCTTCAGATCAGTTTCTTCCTTGTAGTTGAATGCATGATCAAAACCAAGCTTCTCCTTCAGCAAAGCAACCTACGATTTCCATGGCGCGACACAAATCATACACAAGAATTGAAATCTTTTATGCTGAAATTTAGAATAATACACCAACTGGAACTCAAAACCGACCTTTTCATCAGTTCCGGCACAGCCAACCACATAGCAACCAAGCAGTTTCGCATACTGTCCAACTAAATGTCCAACTGATCCAGAAGCAGCAGACACAAAAACCTTCTCACCCTTTTTGGGTTTGCACACTTGGAAGAACCCTGCATAGGCCGTCAGGCCACTGAAAGCTACAACCCCAGAAAACAAAAACAGTTACAGCTTTCAACAGTATAAAAGATGTGTTGTATAACTTTCTTCAAGATTAAGAACGGTGTAGGACCTGCTGGTCTGATACAAAGCTGTTATTACCTAGAGTTCCAACATGGTATGATAATGGAAATCCCATAGGGTCCAACTTCTTTAATAAACCACCTGGTTTTATAACAGTATACTCTCCCCAGCTTACGAGCCCCGCAACCAAGTCATCCTTCTGGAATTCAGGATTCCCAGAAGCCACAACTTTTGCGACTCCATAAGTATCAATAACCTGTTAATGATACCCAATTCAAATCACTTCCAGCAGAAGAACACAAGTTGTTTGCTCAGAACATGTATAACTGACCTACCTCACCAGGATTTACTGGAGCTGCCAAATTAATGGAGCTCTGAGAAGAGCTGTAACTCTTCATGCGGTTTATCTGATAAGGGTCGATTGATACATAGAGGTTTTTCACTATAGTGTCCTCAGACCCTGCGTCCAGCTCCAGAGAAATGACTTCAGACTTAATCTCAAAGTGGCTCTCCTTTGGTGGACCATCCACATGAGCCTTTATTACAACGTACCTGTTAGTCACTTCCATTGTAGTCTTCAGGATTCTTGAATCTCGTGTGTGCAGCCCAAGATGAATGGTAGAATTTATAAAGAAAGGAAAGAAATATAAGCATTGCATATGCAGCACCGAAGAAGACAAACCTGACTGCATTGACAGGGACTTGTTTCGTTGTTTTCTACTGTTTCCTTACGCAGAAAAGCCTATAAAAGTGATATATTTGATCAACAAACTTGGGAGGGTTATATTTTGTTTTTCTGGGTTATGATTCTTATGCAGGTGATGAGAATTATGCTTTCCAAGGAAGACGACACTTCTATTAACTTGGTTGTAAAACTTTGAGACAAACGGTGGAATCCGAGGTGTTGTAAACTATAGATTCTCACGACAAGTGGCCGTTCTAGGTAGATAATAACAGCTTTCTCAATATAGATCATTCTTTGCCAGTAATGTTAGCACTTCTCCATGTGATCAGCCCTTATTACCTAAGCCCATTAAAACTTATATTCGTAGGAGCAAGCTGGGGAAGGGGAAATCTGTCATATAAGCAAGTTGTTATAAGTTTGTTACAGGTAGTTAAAGAGAGAGAATATGTAAGGAGGAATATAGCTGAACCAGAAGGGGGGGCATGTTTTTGAATTGTGAAGGATTTTTCAGGCTTGGATATTTTTCCAGGAGGGGACCTTGCTCCATTTGTCTCTCTTACATGCATAAATAATACAATCTCTATAGTATTTCCTATCAATTGGTGCTTTTATTGAGAGAACCAGAGGGGTAGAGATCGTATGCAAACACGAATGGGGGCTAGATTATCTGTGGTGGAAGTCTCTTAGGAGGCAAGAATCATCTCTCTCAATCCAAGAGGGAATGGTTAAGTCACACGATACTATGTTGAAGGACCTAAAAACATAGCTAAGTACCTTGATGGCTAGTGTTGAGTCACTGGCCAAGTCCTAAAATCTTCTACAGTCAGAGTTTAGAAAAGGATTTCAAACTCTTACGGCCAAAAACCCACAGAAGCAAAGTGTGGGAGAAGAAGGAGAAGGACCACCAGTGCTATCTTCTTTTGCTAGTGGTGACAGACCAACAAATGGCTTACAAGGGTCAGGATCTTGCCGACAGGAAGATCGCACTACTTCAACTGCTACAGAGCGTGCATGGGAAGAGTACAGAAACTCCGCACGACGGGTCGACCTTCCTTCATTCCACTGCGAAGACCCATTCGCATGGGTCATGCAAGCTTAATCATATTTCATGGTTCACGAAATTCCTTCAGAACTTCGTTTGTCGATGGTTCAGATATGTATGGAGGGAACGACGTTGTACCGGTTCATGACCATACATGAGTTCGGTCCTTGCATGACTTAGGAACATTTCAAGCATTCTTTGTTTGACCGATACAGGGGAAAGGATGAAGGGAACCCAATTGAGCAACTAAAGTCGGTGGTCCAGCATGGGTCAGTGGATGGGTATATTAACGAATTCAAGAGAGTGTCTTTGTAAATCACCCATTTTCCCAAAAAGTGGTTCATGAGTTGTTTTCTGGGTGGGCTATGTGAAGAAATCAGGAATCGAGTCAGAACCCATGACCCATCGACTCGAGCTCAGCTACTTTATGCCGCACGCAAGGTAGAAAGGGAGTTGATCGGAGAAGAAATAATACGACCTGGCGAGTTAAAAAACAAGTTGGGAATCCTTCTTTGAGTTATGGGCCTCGGATGGGTATTTCTAATGTCCAGCGTCTGGGTCAAACAAGTAACATAAATGTAAGCACTAGGAGTGAAGGGAGGTAGTTGCCTAACAAGCCCCGAAATACCATGACAGATGGTAATCGGCAAGGTGGTCCAAAATGGAGGGGAACTAGAAACTTATCCTACAAACAGCTTATGGAGGGAAGGGCTAAAGGGTTGTGTTTTAAGTGTGACCAAACTTTCGGTCCACTTCACCAATGTCCAGACAAGGAATACAAGTCGATTGTTTAGGAAGGAGATGAAGACGATAGTAGGGCGTATAATCAGGAAACAACAGAGGTAGAAGAGCAACAAGAAGATTGGGAATTAGTATGCAACTAGGTTGAATTCAAAGAAATAAGGAAAGTTCAATCCTCACCCACGAAATCCATAGTTTTGAGGGTAAGCTTAATGAAATGCCTATCTTAATTATGGTAGATAGTGGAGTTAGTCATAATTTTGTGTCCAACAGGTTGGTGCAAGCCATGGAATCTCCATTACTCCTACTCAAACCTTCGGAGTAAGATTGGGAGATGGGCATTGGTCTTTCTCATAAGGAGTTTGCAAGGAGGTAAAACTGGAAATGAATGGGGTAGAGTTTAGTGTAGATGTATACGTTTTTTGTAACACCCATTCCCATCTGACATATGCAGGGATGGATCCAGGGGGGGCGGGGCTAGCAAGGGCTATAGCCCCCCCCTACAAAACTAAATTTTTTTTGTGAATATAAAGTTCCTTAGCTAAGAGCCAGGGAGATTAGATACATGGATGGATCCAGGGGGCTAGCAAGGGCTATAGCCTATAGCCCCTACAAAACTAAATTTTTTGTCAGAATATAAAGTT
>JAOSBL010000211.1:272790-292939 GCA_027568915.1 Erythroxylum roraimae
AAACCAAACCATCCTAATACACATGTGACCATCTACAATTAGGGGCACACCATATTATTTCTATCTTTTATAACAAAGACTTAATTTTTACACCATTGAAGCATTTGGAATGGGAAAGCCAACACCTTTTATGATTGTCTTTTCTTTAAAAATCAAATCTTTTTTATCAAAAGATTTAAATTTTATTAGTTTGATCGTTTCAACATTGGAAATTAGGCAAGAACATGGTTTTTCGTGTAGAATCCTGAAAAGGGTTAATTGCTTATGTGGCCTTCGTTTCCCGTCCATGATACGTGGAACAAAAACATGGGAAACTTTTCTGCTACACATATTTTTATTAACCACCGAAATCGAAAGAACTGTAATGGAATATAATTTCACTCCGAGAAAAGTTTACAGTTGAATAAAATATAATAGTATGAAATAGAAGATTTCACGTTACATCATATGTTATTTTAAAGAGTAAAAATAAATAAGAAAAATTTAGAATAAAATATAAAATAATAAATATATACTATTTAACATACTCCCGATAAATTTTTATAATACCAATTATATCCTCAACCCTAATAACAAGTAATAAGACAATACGTATGTTTTGTTCTATCAAAAGTAGAATAATCATTCATTATTATTATACATACATTACATTTCATTTCATCCATTCTCTAAAAGTTATATTACATTATACACTCTTTTATTTTTGTCTAACAACAATTTCTAATTTTACGTACATTTATATTTCATTCCCTTACATTTCATAAATCCCAAGTAATTCCCATTTTGTACTTCTCATCAGAAAGTTGTAGGAGTCTCTCACTTGATTATCACATTTCTTGTAGTTTTTAATTATGATGTTTATGGAGCAACAACAATGGCTTTTCTTTATCAAGTTAATTAAACTTGGAACATACTCTTCTGATCTCTCCTTCACTTCCAATCTTCACTTCGATGCTACTCATTTTAACCATAGCTTTGGAGAACTCAAACTCGAAACGCAGCCCAAGCAAACCTCGTATATTGCCAGCATATTTCTGCAAGAAGCTACGTGTTGAAGCATCGTCCAACAGTCTCTGGTCTGACTCCAGAACTCCATTACCGTCACGTACGTTCTTGAAAAAGCTGACGTCAAAGTTGGTCTGGCTATCTTTGTCCAAAGCAACTCGTTTCAGACCATCTCCATCTTTTGGACACAGAGCTTGGAGCTGCGTCAGGAACTGTTGGCTTATTGTTGGGTCTGCGTTGCCTGTTCTTGTGAAGTTGTAGAGACGATAGCTGAAGAATCGACACTCAGTTTGGCCTATGGTATGTGCTCCTGACAAATAGGAACGTCACATTATATATGTAAACACACTTATTATAACTTGACAAGATTGTAATATGTATATATAAATACCAACTAGAGTGACAAGATCAAGATCGTCGAGTCCTTTAGCTGCGAATTTTTGCTTCTGAACAGCGATGGAATCCAGAGGTGAAGGTAAGTTCGAGGCTTGAGAAGACGAACTGACCCTGCCATCTCTTCTTCCTGTAGGGACTGACCAACTTAGACCTCCGCTCTGAATCAGTAAACTGTTTTACAGTTAGTATACTTCAATTGTGTTTCAGGCATGATAAAGAGAAGAAAAGTGATTACCAAGTCCACCGAGTCTCGAGCTGCAAGTGCCAGTATATCAGCACACGAGATTGTTCCAGGACACATGGCCTCCAGTTGTGATTTTGCATCATCGATCACTTCAAATCCTCTTAATCCAAGGTTCTGAGGGGCAGTCCTCTCAGCAGAAGAGTCTGAGATCAACACTGAACCATCACAACCCTGTGAAAATAAAGACTTGACTGATTTTAGTGATACTCTGTCTAGATACGGTTCATGTAAGTGGAGAGGAAGAACAAGTTAACCTGAACAAAACAGTCATGGAAATGAAGCCTCAGCAATCCAGCTGCTATTGTAGGATCAGTATTGAAGTGTGATTCAACAGTGGACCTAACTATTTCCTCAGCTTTTGGACAGGAAGATGAGTAAAACCCAGTTTTCAATTGACCTGTCACAGGCAAAACAATCGACAAGATTACTACCAGGCCTGCTATGACTTCCATTTTCCATTCCTGCTACGATTCAGCGTCACCACTTAGTATTTATACACACAAGCTAATCACACTGAGTCGACCTTTTCTTAGTGTAGACGCGTGGGACCGTGTAAACTAACAGTAGTGGTTTCCTTGTGATTGTGGTTTTGTTTATGGGAAAAGTTGGTAAAGTGGATCTTGCAATGCTTCGTAATGCATTGCATCTTTCTTGAAGGAATGATAATGGAGCTGGCTCTCTATCTGTGTGTCCTATTCCTTTGATTGATCCTGAAGCTTTATTCTCTCTTGACGCGTTTTTAATATTTTTCTTCCAAACTCACTGTCAACTTTTCCTTCTCTTCCCTTGCATTGTTTCTTCGCATTCACATGAACTTTATATCAGATTATAGTTTTGTGTTTGCATGGCTTGTGACTTTAGTTCGATCAACGTCGAATCTGATGGAACCATAGGATTGGAACTAGAGCAACATCAGATTCGCGAAGGGGCACAACTCATAGCGGCTGGTCTCATGTCACGAACAGTTTGGTACTTGCAGAAAGCTGGAGACATTGGCCAGAGAAGATATCTTTAAGTATTGTTTAGCTGTTATATGGTGGCATTTGAACTGGGGTTTGTTAGAGTTTTGTGTATAGGACAGGACAATCCTATATTGGCCAACACCACAAATACCATTTCCAATGGACAATACTTTTGGCAAGTTTCACATGTCTTTTATCAGAATTTTCTAATCAGTTGCAAGATCAACTCTTGATGGGGTTGCTTTGAACTATTACACCCTTCTGTCTGGCAAGTTGCTACCTTCTCTTCTTCTTCTTCTACTGCTACTTCCTCCTCTTTATTTTCTAAGTTCTTTTTTTTGGACTATGAAGATCTGATCTGACACCAACTTCAATTTCTTTTTCTGCTGTAAGTACAAGCATCTACATAGTTCTTCTGTAAAACTCTCTTTTCAGTACTACTTGTTGCACTTCTCTCATGGTATTACTCCGCTATCAGTCACCAAGGAGTATAGAGCCTTGGAAGGTCATATTGCAATTGTTGGAGCTCTAATTTCCAAGTTGGGTTCTAGCTGTGTTCTATGTTGTGGTCAATTGAAACAATTAATCAACCTTGAAGCCGAAGTGAGAAAGAACGATTCTCCTGATAATTCTTCTTTTAACAGAATCAAATCAGTGTCATCAGGACATTATCAATTCTCAAACATTCATAGTTTTATGCTTTAGCACATGTTAGAATTTCATACAACTAAAAGGTACAATATGCAAAAGCTATAACCAAATCTTCAAACAGAAAACTTGTATATATGGATATGATTGTTGTGTTACAGAACTCAAACTACAACGTCATTTATAACATCTTCCATTGGTGTTAGTATCTGAGATATGCATTATACATTATAAGTAAAGGAGCAGAATGAGTACAAAAGTGAAGGACCTCGCTTTCCTTGAACAAAGTATTGTCATTCCTATCCTAAGACTTAGCTACTTGTTCCATGACAAGAACTTTCTTCCAAGTATCTTCCAACCAATTTAATTGCAATGGTGGCAACGAAAAAACACTTACGGTGGAGCTTCCGCTCCGAATTTCTTGCAAAACCCGCAAAGCTGATATAGTGCTCTTCATATACGAGCTCCCCATATGCTCAATTTCTGGAAGTTCCTTAGGTACTCTGATTATACAATCATTCTTGGACATAGAAGTATAAGGATCGCATGACCCTTCACCCGCTTCCGCATAAGATGCGGATTCCCTCACGGGGAAGAGGCTGTCGAGCATTGTCTCACATTCTTTAACAAGTTTGTATAGCAAATCGGTAGTGAAGAATGGCTGCTGCAACACCCTCTGTATGAAGGGTAAGCGAATAAGTGCACCGGTTCTTTTATCGTACTTCTTTAGTATTTTCACCAATCCTGTCAAAGGAACAACACGGCATTTTCAAGCACAACACATAAAACCCAACCAGAAACCTGTATTAAGACCATAACTTAATGAATCAATCACCTGTATAGTTCAAGGCACTATAATTCTCCAGTAAAACCATCTCTCCATGGAAGTCTACGATCTCCTTACGAATCTTTATCGTCTCTTCAATGGAATCCTTGGCCTTCGCCACCCCATCTTGCAACTCCTGCAACAGAGTTGCAGAATTTTAGTTTCAAATTTCGATCTTTGACTAGTTTATGCCCTAACCTCAAAATCACTCAATTTCAGGAGGTAGCAACCATACAAGAAATCAAAATGTTGTCTTTAAAATTGGACTAACAGAATCAAATCGTTACTCTTAAAGGTGACAGTTAAAGGGTCCAAACTAAGCAAGTGACATTGTTCATTCAACCACCTTAACTGCCCCTTACAACAGCCCTTTGTTCATTCAACAATGTCAAGATCTAACATTAAGTTTCAATCAAATTCAACTTAAGCAATTAAAATTCTGCACTTTTCTCCGGTCAGTTTTCCGGGAAACCAGGCAACGGATCAAAACCGTTCCTAGCGTGAGAACAAAAAGAAGAAGAAATCAAGAAAATGAAAAAAAAAAAAAAGAAAACAACGTACGCTACCTTCAATCTGATGATGTACTCTTCCTCCTTCTCCATGAAAAAGGCGTTGAATTTCTCCAGCTCATCCTCCAACAACTTGATGAAATCGATTTCTTCCCCAGTTATTCCTTCTTCTTCCAAC
Source organism: Erythroxylum roraimae (assembly GCA_027568915.1). Classification (NCBI taxonomy): domain Eukaryota; kingdom Viridiplantae; phylum Streptophyta; class Magnoliopsida; order Malpighiales; family Erythroxylaceae; genus Erythroxylum; species Erythroxylum roraimae. The sequence continues at coordinate 277,559 of JAOSBL010000211.1, forward strand.
CTGAGGCGCTTGTTGGGCCTCTCTCCGGCTTTGTAAGGGTCTAGGAGCTTCAACCTCTTCTTAAGCTCCTTGTAAGACAAGAACTTGTCTCGCCACTCAGGCAATGCCTCATCGATCTGGTTGCTAAGGCTCTTCCCAAACTTCATCAAGCAAAAAGCAAGGATCTTTAGCTTTATTCCTCACTGAGTGATTCCGGGTATGTTTGCTATTTGGCTAAAGTTTGTGTTTGGGTGGTGGGAAAGTGAGAGAGAGTGCGGGAAAGTGAAGGGATGGAGCTAACATAAGGTAACGGTGAAGCCAAAGCCAAAGCAAGAATATTCGAGTTAGGCCAGTGTTGGAATAATTCCCATTGGCATTAGAGAATATCCACAGCCTATTCTCTCCAAAATTTATGGAACTCCAAAGTAGTCCCTTAAAACTTCATAAATTGTGGTATGGCCCTTCTGTATAGAGTTGAAATTATCTTCAAATTTCCATGTGGTAGATAGAGAGAGAGTCTTTAAGTGTAGTATGATAAATTTAATTTAAATTAATTGAGTTTTGAATTATTCTTTAGTCTCTTTAAGAAAAATTAAATTTAAATCTAATTTGATTTTGATGAAATTTACTGTAAAATCTTATTAGATTTAAGTTTGAATTTAATGTTTCAGTTCAATCGAAACTTGATCGAACTCGAACTCAAGCCAAACATTTCCAACTGATTCAAACTAAATTTGAGTAAAAAATATTTTAAAACCCAATTTAACTTAAGTTAATGATTGACCCGAATTTAGACTTTTTTAGTATACCTAATTCATGTACCCATTTTAAAGTTAAAGTTAGTGACCTTAGCTGCTCTTGAAAGGTTAATACAAGATCAAGGTCATTTAATCCATTCCACTGCCCTTTTTGTCAGCTGATCGAGAGATTATTCTGTTTAAATATTGTTTGATCACATAATCATCTAAGCTAGCTGCTCCATATCGCAAATCCACAGAAGAAACTTCAAAATGTACATAACCAGAAAACGTTGTCAATGTCCAAGTAAAGACCCAGAAACAGGATTATTGTAGAGAATGAAGACAGAGAATTTTGGGAAAAAAAACTCTCATCTTATCATTTGCGCTATAGGATTTATATACAAGATTTACAATGGAAAAGTTATACGTAATAAACTTTCTCACAAACTACTGACAAACGTAAAAAGGGAGAAGATACAAAAATGTCGTGTAAATTTACAAGCTGGAATAATGAAATTTATAATTTGTCACTGCGGGAGTCGTCTTTGGACCTTTTTAGGTTGTTTGCGCTAACTTGCTTGTTGGGCCTTTGATGCTTTATTTATTTATGAACCCGTTTGTGAAACTTGGATTCTACAACCCCTCCTTAAGTTGAAAGATAAGTAACCCCAACTTAACAAGAATAGCAGAGAGTGTGTGCCTTGAGAGAGCTTTGGTGAAGGCATCTGCTAATTGATAATTGAAAGATAGGTCTGTTGTTTGAATGAATCCATCACGAACAGCATTGCGAACTAAATGGCAGACAATGTCGAAGTACTTAGTACGTTTGTGAAATACGGGATTGGTGGAAATGTGCACGACAACCATATTGTCACACCGGAGAGGAATAGGAAGTGGAAAAATGACCTATAAGTCCCGGAGAATGAAGCTAAGCCATTTGATTTCGTAGAAGGCACTGGCCATACTCCTATATTCAGCTTCTGCCAATGATCTGCTCACCGTAGGTTGTTTCTTAGTCTTCCACGAGATCAAGGATGAACCAAAAAATATGCAGAATCTAGTTAGAGACTTCCTTGTGAATTTGCAGCCTACCCAGTCAGCGTCTGAGAAAGCATGGAGTGAAGGAGTAGTCATGACTGAACAGACCAACGCTTTTGTTATGGCCCCAAATAAGTACTGTAAAACATGTAATAGGGCTTTCCAATGAGAATTACGGAGTGTAGCAGTGAATTGACTAAGCTGTTAAGTAGCGAAAGCAATATCAGGACGAGTGAAATTCAAATATAGGAGTTGACCAACAACCCGTCTATATTTCTCAAGATCAGTCAACAAGGGCCATCATCAAAGTCAAGTTTGGCACTCTGAGCCATGGGAATATTGGTAGGTTGCAATTCTGTCAATTCTGTGTCAGTTAGAATGTCACGTATACACTTCTGTTGAGATAATAACATCCCGTTCTGTGATCTAGCAATTTCTACTCCATTAAAATACTTAGCATTGCCCATATCCTTAATCGTGAACGCACTATTCAGGAATCACTTAACATCATAGATCAATTCTTCAGAAGGACTTGTAATTAACACATCATCAAAGTAAATAACCAAAGCCACGAAGTTATCTTTGGTACCTTTCGTGAAAAGACAGTGGTCTAATTCCTTCTGAGTGAAACCAAAATTCATTAGAGTCGAAGTGATCTCCTTGTTCCACTGCCTCCCTGCCTGTTTGAGGTCGTAAAGTGATTTTTGTAACCGTATAACCTCCCCTAACTGGGTTTTATTATACCTTGTGGTGGAACGATGTAGATTTCTTCTTCAATGTGCCTGTGTAAATATGCGTTGTTGATGTCGCAGTGATGAACAGGCCATGTGTTTGCTGCTGCTACTACAAGTAAGGTTCGAATGGTTGTAATTTTGGCAACCGGTGAGAATACATCGAAGTAATCAACCCCGATGGTTTGCTCGAGTCGCGCTTTTCATCGATCAACCGAACCATCTGATTTACGCTTTGTTTTGTATACCCATTTCGTTGTCAAAGGTTTCTTCCCTGTTGGAAAAATAGCTGGAACCCAAGTTTCATTATTTTCCAGAGCTTCGATCTCTACCTGCATTGACTCAATCCATAATGGGTCATGTTTAGCAGTTTCGTACGAAAACGGTTCATGGTCAGTTGATAGATTGGCTTAAAAATAGTGTGGTGGTTGGAGAAGCTTATTTTGGTCATATCTTCGAACTGGTTTAATGTGGCAACGACAAAAGAGGTATTTGACAGTGTGGTGACATAATCGTTTAGGTAAGAAGGTTTTTTTCTTTGTCTGGTACTGAATCGAGTAGGAAGAAGTGGTGGTTGAGGGTGGGTTAGTGGCGATGGTGAAGAGGAAGATGAAGATGAAGAGGATTCCTGATCTGGAATTACGGGTGTTGCTGTTGGATCCGATATGATGGGGTCGGATAGGTTAGAGTATGCTATATCTGGACCTTCTGAATGTTTCTGGGTTTAAAGAAGTGTGTGGGCTTTGAGGTTCAAAAATGGGTCTGTCCTTTTTTGGTCTTTCTGGTTTGATGTAAAGGAATAAATGTTCATGAAAAATAACATCTCGACTAAATATTATTTGTTGCGTATCAATTAAGAGTAGTTTATAAGCCTTTCTGTCGGTCGCTTATCCAAGTAGTATAAACATTTCATGGCCCTGGGTTCTAATTTTTCTTTGTTAGGTTTTGTGTTTGTTGCATAACATAAACATCCAAAAGTCCTAAAATGATCGTAATTGGGTGGTTTAAGATATAATTTTTCATATGGTGTTTCCCAAGATAAAATTTTGGTTGGTAGGTGATTTATAATGTGAGTTGCGGTTAAAATAGCATCCCCCCAAAACTCTTTTGGTAAGTTGGCTTTAAACATAAGGGCTCGAGTTATGTGGAGTAGGTGTTTATGCTTACGTTCTACGACACCGTTTTGTTGGGGTGTATAAACACATGTTTTCTGATAGATAATTTCCTTTGACTCAAGTAATTGTTGGTTAGAAGTATTAACAAACTCAGTTCCATTATCCGTTCGTATTTTTGTGATTTTTTGGCTAAATTAAGTTTCGATCATTGAAATAAAAAGGGTTATTGTATCATGGACCTGGGCTTTGCTACTTAAAAGGAAAGTCCAAGTAGTTCTACTGAATTCATCCACAATGGTCAAAAAATATATGGATCCATCAAGGGCTTTTGTTCCATACAAGCCCCAAAGGTCCATATGAATTAACTCAAAAGGTCTGGTTGCTATTATAACATGTTTTTCGAATGATTTTTGTGTTTGTTTCGCTAAGGGACAAGTTTTACAAAAGAAGTCATTTGGTGGCTTAAGGTGGCAAAAATGCAAATGTTCTAAGACCTTAATGGATATGTGACCTAGTCGAAAATGTCATAAACTAAAAGTATCAATAGCATAACAAACAAAATGTTTGCTGAGATAGAATTGCAAAGATGGACCTTTCTTCAAGTTTGGTGGCAAAAAGTGATGAGGTTTAAGTCTGTAAATGCCCCCAATTTCTTCGCAACTTGTCACAATGGAATTAGTTTTCGGGTCCTGCAATATAACCTTGTTTGATATAAATATAACAGCTAAGTCATTTTCCTTAACAAGTTTGCAAACCGACAGGAGGTTGTGGTGGAAAGTAGAAATGTACAAAACATCTTCTAATTGAATTGAATCAATTAATGTTACGCTTCCTATTTGGGTGACGGATCTAAATGAACCATCAGGTAACATTACAGGGTAAACGTCAGGTGTAAGGTCAGTGTTTTTAAGTAAGTTATGGTTGTGAGTCATGTGGGTTGATGCACCTGAATCCACTATCCATGAAACGCATTCATACTTAGAGTTAACATTATCATTATGGTTAGAATGCATACCTGCGTAGCTATTAAGAGCTACGTGATTGACTTCATTAATACCTTTTCCCTTGACTAAACGCATCAGCTCCTGAACCTGTCTGCTCAAAACATTGAATTGTGACTCTTGTTCGATATTTTCACCATTTGAACTCCTCTGTCCAACTTCAATGAGACTCTCAGCTACTACTCAAGCATAGCTATTTCTTTCTCTTGCGCATTTATGCTTCAGTTCTTTGAACCATTTGGGTTCTCCATGGATCTTGAAACTTGTATCCACTGTGTGTCCCTTCTCATGACAATGGGTACAATATTTGTCCTCTTTCCTCACATAACTCCTTTTTCTGTTCATCGAAAACCCCTCTCTGGTCTTTATCTTTCTATTTCCAATAGGCTTCACTGCGAGAGATACATTCATCTGTCCTACCTCATTTGTAGATAGTCCAGCAACATTTCTTTGTTTCTCAACAGTAAGAATCATAGAATATGCTTTATTCACAACTGGCAGAGGATCATTCAACATTTCTTAACTCACTACACTCCCATATTCCTATCTAAGCCCCATCAAAAAGTGAATCAATTTAGTGTTATCTTCCACAGCACTGTTAAGTTTACCAACCTCACACGGACAACTCCTATAAGGCATAACACATCTTAAATCGTCCCAAAGTAGCTTTAGTTTTATGAAATAGTTCGTCACAGACTCATTCCTCTGTCTTCGATTACTGATTTCTTGCATTAATTGGTAGATTTGAGGTTCGTTGCTCTCACCATACCTAGACTTCAACTCTTCCCATAGATCCCTAGCAGTGGTGACTACGAGAAATGATTTTGTTAAATCCTTAACCATAGAGTTTAAAAGCCACAAGATTACCATATTATCAGTTGTTCTCCATTGTTTTAGTAAGGTTGGGTTGTTCTCTGGCTCCTTGCAACTGCCGTTTACGAAGCCGATTTTATCTTTCACTTTTAGAGCAATAATCATCGCTCTACTCCATGAGAGATAGTTCGTCTCATCCAGCAATGTCGTTACTAGGATAGCGCGAGGGTTTTCTGAAGTAGAGATCTCATACTATTCACTCTCATCGTTGTTTATATCGAGTTGTGTTTGAGAGGTGTTTGAATTTCCCTCACATTCGTTAGTCATTGTATATTAAGAGCCTGAGGCTCTGATACCATGTAAAGAATGAAGACACAAAATATTGAATTAAAAAACTCTTACTATTGACAAATGTAGAAAGGGAGAACATGCAAGAATGTCGTGTGAATTTACAAGCTAGAATAATCAATTTATAATTTGTCACTGCGAGAGTTGTCTTCGGATCTTTTTGGGCTGTTTGCGTTGATTTGCTTGTTGGGCCTTTGATGCTTTATTTATTTGTGAACCCGTATGTGAAACTTGGATTCTACACTTATTCAGAGGAACAAGCAAACACGTGGTGATACATGTTTTTTATATGCAATTACAGTCTGTGTTCCAGTTTTATCTTACGAGCGTTTTGACCATCTCTTTCGTTCGCGCTAAGACATTGAAGAAACAGACGTGTTCCTGGTTTTCAAGATATTTGACTCTCACGACAGGTTCTCTGTCAATTTGCTGTAACATGTATTCTTCCAAGTCACCTGGAGAAATAGCCTGGCAACTCTTAGCATCCTGCAATCTCATCCGTAAACTATCAGATACACGTAATAACCTGTCATCAAATTTCTGCCTCATCCTACTGCTTCTACATATCTTATCAGCAACATGCCCTGCCCTCAATTCCTGCCACTACTTGCTCAGGATCATGTGCCATATCTATATACTAAGAGTTCCAATTCAATTTCGTAGCAATACCATCTAACCTTCTTTACAAGACATAACTTGTCAACGCCCTTTTAAGAATTTTATGATAATAAAATTATATTTTGACGTGCAAAATAGATAGGCTAAAGTTACAAATTAGATAGTCTAAACCAAAGTTGCCAAAGAGTAGAGAAGAAAAGGAAAAGGGAATGAGAATTTTGCAAAAGCATATATAATTTAGAATGGTTAAACTATTATATAACCAAAACATATTAAATAAAATTTTAATATTTATCATAAATTAATTATATGCAATTCTAACTAACCCTACAAAAATCTAATATTACTTTTGTTAATCCTTTGCACCTGGACCAACCAACATTGAATTCCTTAAACCTTAGTTTCTTTCTACCAATTTGCACTGATAATGTTAATTTTCCATCTGTCTTTGTCTTCCATGACGAACAACTGTAACTAATCCACTAATATTTCTCCGAAGATCCAGCTTTCCAATTGGTCCATATCTTCTTTATTTACTAGATGGGATATTTAGTTTATCTATAGTTCCTATATGGGTGGAACGCACCTTCCTCTTCACTCCAATATGGACTCCATATATAGATGCAAGCTTCTTCAAAAGTTCTGAGAGTAAAGAAGTATGGCAAAAGTTCTGCTGCATGGAACGCTTCATGTGACTATCTGTGAGGTCAATGCACCGTCTGATCCAGGTTGCTGCTGGTTTTTCTGCAAGGTATTTTTTCCATGCTTGAAAGAAATTTCATTACTATCTTCGGCATATTGTTTTATATTCAGAAGATAGATTGTATCTGATTTCTACTGCCCTTTAAACATTCCTGATGCAAAAATTTTTATCAATCCTCATGCCCAAAATAAGGTATTGCGTTTTGATACTTTGCTGCCTTCTGCTAAAGCTGCAGATCATATAGGATAGGTTATATTCTCAGGTTAAGCAATAAGAATCACAGGAATCAAGTAAAATGTATATGATTCTGCAGGTATTGGAAGGAATTGAAGAAAATGTAGGATTTGGAAAAGGAGTTTGTAAACTGTACACCACAATTGATCTGGAAGGAGCTACAGTTGGCCGGACTAGACTTGTAGAACATGCACGCTCCAGTCCACAGTGGTGGGAGTCTTTCCATATATACTGCGCACATATGGCGTCCCGGATTGTATTTTCTGTCAAAGAAGTTAAACCAATTGGGTCAGTTGTGATAGGGCAAGCCTTTATGCCTGCAGACCAGCTACTAAATGGTAGAGAGATCGATGCATGGCTTACTCTGTCGAACAAGAAACAAAAACCATTGCATAGAAGTGCAAAGATTCATGTCAAAGTTCAGTATTTTGATGCAATGAAGGATTCCAACTGGTCTGGAGGGCTGAGAAGTCCCAGATTTCCAGGTGTTCCGTACACATTTTTCTCTCAAAGGAATGATTGCCGAGTTACTCTGTACCAAGACACTCATGTCTCAGATAAATTTGCGCCAAGGATCCCTTTATCCAGTGGCAATTATTATGAACCTCTTAAATGCTGGGAAGACATTTTCGATGCCATTTCTAATGCAAGGCACCTGATTTACATCACAGGTTGGTCTGTTTACACTAAAATCAAATTAATAAGGGACTTGAAGAGGCAAAAGCCAGGAGGAGACATTACCCTGGGAGAGTTACTGAAGAAAAAGGCTGACGAGGGGGTTAGAGTCCTGATGCTGGTCTGGGATGATAGAACTTCCGTGAAGCTACTGAAAAAGGATGGAGTCATGGCTACACATGATGAAGATACCAGAAGTTACTTCAATAACACCAAAGTCCATTGTATTTTATGCCCTCGGGATCCTGATGACTATAGCACCATTGTGCAAGACATAGAGATCTCAACGATGTTCACACATCACCAGAAGACTTTGACGGTAGATGCAGAATTGCCAAATGGAGAATCCGAGCTGAGAAGGATAGTGAGCTTCATTGGTGGCATAGACCTTTGTGATGGAAGATATGACACTCCAATCCATTCCATTTTCAGGACTCTGGACACAACGCATCACAATGACTTCCATCAACCTAATTTTGCAGGCGCCACCATTACTAAAGGAGGACCAAGGGAGCCTTGGCACGACATTCATTGCCGGTTAGAAGGAACAATTGCCTGGGATGTGCTGACTAATTTCGAGCAGCGGTGGAGGAAGCAAGGTCGGAAAGATTTGCTTCTTCAGCTTGGAGAGCTTGGTGACATTTTTATACCTCCATCCCCTGTGACGTCCCCTGAAGACCACGAAACATGGAATGTCCAACTATTTCGCTCCATTGATGGTGGAGCTGCTTTTGGCTTTCCCACAGCTCCCGAAGATGCAGCAAGAGCTGGTCTTGTCAGTGGAAAGGATCACATTATTGACAGAAGCATTCAAGATGCTTATATCAATGCCATTCGGAGGGCAAAAGATTTCATTTACATTGAGAATCAGTACTTCCTAGGCAGTTCATTTTGCTGGAAATCGTATGATGTTAAAGTTCAGGAGGTCGGTGCTATGCATCTTATACCAAAAGAGCTATCGTTGAAGATTGTCCGTAAGATTGAAGCAGGCGAAAGATTTTCAGCCTACATCGTCATTCCAATGTGGCCAGAGGGTATCCCAGAAAGTGCTTCCGTTCAAGCAATACTAAACTGGCAGAAGAGAACAATGGAGATGATGTACAGTGATATAGCCGAAGCTATCAATTCCAAGGGGCTCGATGGAAATCCAAAGGACTACTTGTCATTCTTTTGCCTTGGAAATCGAGAGACAAAGAATACCGGAGAATATCTTCCTCCAGATGTACCTGAAGCTGATTCAGATTACGCTAAAACTCAGGAAGCTAGACGGTTCATGATCTATGTTCATGCCAAGACGATGATCGGTAAGTTACGGGGAAAAAAATACAGGAATTCACCTGACATCATTTATAACCTTGTCAAAGCCCTGGCTTGTGATATTTGAAAACTACATTTCTCTACCAAAACTCACAACTTCTTCCTCTTTTGCAGTCGATGATGAGTACATAATCATCGGATCAGCCAACATAAATCAGCGATCAATGGACGGTGCCAGGGATTCAGAAATAGCCATGGGAGCATACCAACCGCACCACTTAGCGACCAACGAACCAGCCAGGGGTCAAATTCACGGATTCAGGATGTCATTATGGTACGAACACTTGGGCATCCTTGACGACTGCTTCTGCCATCCTGAGACCCTGGAATGTATGCATATAGTGAATCACATTGCTAAACAGTACTGGGATCTTTACACCTCTGAGAAATTCAAGCACGACCTCCCTGGCCATTTGCTGGCTTATCCCATTGGAGTCACCGGGAATGGAGAGCTTGTAGAACTTGCAGGGACAGAACATTTCCCAGACACCAACGCACGGATTTTTGGTTCTAAATCCGAGTTTCTTCCTTCAATCCTCACCACCTAGTTTGAACTGTTTCAGGTGTAGAATCTTGTTGTCATGTTCTTGTAAATATTAACAAAAGTTTCAACCTTTTCTAATATCTTGATCTATTCATGAGATGGGCAGTCATTTCCACAAACGCATTACCAACAAAACTTTACCGTTCTGGGAAAAAAAAGCAAAAATGAAAGAACACATACCTTCAGGTTCTCTTCATTTTCAGTAGAACATGTGGCTGTAAACACTTACATCTCAACAACTACTGCATCGAATCTTTACTTGAAAAGGCGTGTAACAAAGTAAGGAAATGACAAACATACTTAAAAGGACAAGATCCTTTCATGATTTCCAATACCCTCCATGATAAGATTTGAGTTAAAGTAGTTCTCCTAACATTGTCAGAGAAGGTCCATCGATTCCTATCCAAAGCTAGAGCTCCAAACTCCAAGTATCAGATTTCTGACGGCGTCGGTGATACTGTTATGTTTTATTAAATCTTATAAACATATTAATGTAAATCTTATATATATTATATAGATAAGATTTAATAGCCAAACCATCCTATCAAAAAAAAAAAATAGCCAAACCATAAAAGGATTTGATATGCATGACATTGGAACAAGTCTGACGCATAGTGGGTCACACTTCACAGACAAACACAAGACAGGTTTCTGGAAGTTTTGTCCAGAGAATCGGAGTTGAAATCTTCTTGTCAGCAGGTATATGAACACAAAGAAATAAATTTATAAATATATATACGACTGGTTGGTTAGAAGAAACTTGGTACGTGTTCTAATCAAAGGTTGTTGCCTTACATAACTGTAATTTCGTATCTCTTAGAAGGATCAGGCTCTAAAATCAAGAACAAGAACAGGTGAAAAAATAACTCAACCTAAAATTTTTACACGGCAGAGGTACTTCTTGTTTGGTGGTTGAGTTAACTGATTTAACCTAATTAATTATTTTTTAAAAAATTATTTCAAGTAATATTTCAAATTATCAGTTAATAAAAATCTTATTTAAAGACAATTATATCCTCAGGCTCATTTCTCATCTTAAGAAACTGATAACTCTTACATTTTTCACTTTAAAAAGAGAAAGTTATAATTCGTGTGTGGATCTTTCATAATCTCCTCAAGTTGTCTTTTTCAAATACTTAAAAATAATCGACTTGTCAATTATTTTTTAAAAATAATAATAATATTATTGTTGTTGTTGTTGTTGTTGTTATTAATTATTATATATCTTATGTTTTTATTATAGTTATAAACTTAATTTCTGTAAAATTAAATATCTAAAATTTAAATTCATATAAAATATTCAACGAAATAATTTTTATGTTCTTATAATTTTTATAAGTTATGTCCTCGTTGGTCATTTTACACATAAACAGTTAATCCTAAATAACTAGTTTTATCAAACATCTTTAATAAACAGCAGATGTTATCTGTTGGTCAAATCAGTTGATACAATCAGTTATCAGTTAATAATTAATAGAATCAACTAACAGCTGATGCAATCAGTGGTTGCCGAACAGAGCCGTAATCTTTTTATAAAATTAAAAAAAAAGTTGTGTTCAATAATAAGCGCTCACAAAGTAAAGAGTGAACGTAAGGTCAGGGGTTCGATCCTTGACTTTGGGTATGAAGCAGCCTTAAATTTTTGGGTCAATTATTTCACCCTATGAGGTGCCTACAAATCAACGAAGGGATTAATCACTGGATTCATCGGTAGATACCGTGGTCTAGAAAAAAAAAAAAGGTAAATAGTGAACGATCACTTTGTACCCATTTGATCCAAATTTAATATTGATATGTTAATTTCCAACTTTATTTATAAATATTTATTTATGTGAAAAAAGGAGTTATAACACACACCGTCCAAAGGCATATTCCTTTCCGCATACACTTCATTCATCAATTTCTTTCTTGACCTCTCCTCCTTCCAACTAACTTGGCCATGTCCTCCATACTCTGCTCGCAAGGTATGGTTCTTGCCACCGCCATGGCGGTTTCCGGCACCGTAATCCTCCTCGCTCTCCGCCTCCAAAAGTCTCTCCCCGTTTCACAGTTTCCCATCTACCAAACCCCTCCCTCCACTCCTCAACAGGTCTTACGACCCTGTATTTCCTCAGGTATGCATGTCAAAGATAAAAAAGGTCTCTCTTTTTCCTTTTCTCTTTGTGTGTATCCTCTGTTGTTGTTCGTGTTAGTCACTGTTGAGTTCCTCTGTAATTGGAACTGCCACAATTTACGTTGACCTGCAACGACTTGGCAACTGTTTCTCTCTCTACTGTGTTGTTTTGTCTCACTTTGTCTGATGGGTACTTTTCTGTTTCTCTGTTGGTGTGAAGATGGGGAGAGGAAGAAGAAGAAGAAGAAGAAAAGGGTACATTTTGCAGAGGACGTAGTCGATCCAAGAGGTGACGGTGAAGAGTTCAGGAAACAACAAGCCTCCATTTCTGCAGGAAAGAGCTCTTCTTCTTCATCATCATCATCACGAAAGATGAAGAAAAAAGGTGGTTACGATGGTCAAGAAAGACAAATGCCTGCAAACAGAGTGGCCCTCTACAATGGGATTCTCAGAGATCGTGTGGTTCATCGATTGGCCTACCCTTACTAGTTGATTTCACTATTCTCCTCCTCTCTCCGTCTGTCTCTGCACACCACTTGTCCCGCTTTTTCACATTCAAAGTTCTAGCCTTTTCTGTGCATATGTTTTCTTCGAACATTTTTACTGATTTCAAGGAAGAGATGGGTCCATATTGGATAGAGTTGATCTTCTCGTTCTTGAGAGATGTTCTTGTTTGTATATAATTTAAGTCATCAAGTTCTAAAATCATCATGAATGCTTTCTTTTTGTTACATGTATCACTCCTTGTGACTTCTTGTTAATCAACTTCCCATTTCTATCCACATTGCCAAATTAATAATCACTAAGTTGACTCCAATCTGTGAGCTTTAGATTAGTAGGCAGGCACATAAGAGACTTACTATACCAATTGAACCAGATTAGTGTTTTTTTATGATCAATGACTATGGAGTAAGTGACAAGTACTAATCCATATGTGTGAACAAACGACTAATGACAATGTGCTAGGAAGTTTCCTCCCAACATGTGATTTTGACTGAAAAGGAAATCGACAACTTTCTGCCCTCATCACATCATCAAAAACTTTCTTTCTATGAAATAGAATAAGCAAGTTGACAACTTCCTGTCCTCATCCCATCATCAAAAGGTTTCTTTCTACTCATCAATATCTTGGAAAAACAAAGTTCAGAGGACCCAATTTACATGTAAAGACATGGAAGAACGCACATCATGTGACAAGTGGGCGGTACGTGTTGGATAGAAATAGACACATGGAAAAATACATTATGGGCAACTGAAAATTTTGGCAATGATTTTGGAACAGAATCTTCAAAGTCTTTTTATCAGCTACTTTGTCATCTGTCAGCTTTTCCCCTTTTGATTTTTGGAATCCATATGATGCTTTGCTTGCTTGATTGTGGCATTAATTAGGATTACTAAATTTGGTTAACTCTGGTTTAGTTCAATTATGTTTAATTTAAAATTAGCGAATTATGTTTAATTTAAGTAAGTTTTATACTAAATTTAAATAATGAGTGTCATTCTTAAATTTGGTTTGAGCAACTCGAACTTCTTCTATAAAATCATATCATTTTAGTTTAACTTTCTAAGAGGTTTCATTTTAGTATGTAATTAAAAAAAATCAAAATCAAAATCAAAACAAATTGAAGGATTCGAATTCTATCAAATTTTAAATTGGAGTCAAATTTAATTTTATCGAGTTTTAAGTCAATTTATAATTTAGAGGAATGGCCTAAACTTAGCTTAAAACTTGATCTAAAACTTGGTCCAAACGACTCAAACTTTTTTTGAAAATGACGTGATTTTAGTTTAATTTTCTAAAACGTCATTTTAATCTAAGTTTTTAAAACAAATTCAAGAACAAAGCAATCATCACAACTCAAATTCAAGCAAACAATAAGGCCTTGTTTGGAGGTATAAATTTAAGTTCTTGATCGATGATGTTAAAAGTCATATCGTCAATTATGCTTCTTCTAGTATAGTTATGAAACGCGAAATTTGCACAAATTATTCTATTTTGAGCCATTAATAAATACTTAGACATTTTTTCAATATCTTCTATCGAGCTTTAGGAACACCGAAAGCCCTCTTAATATAACTTATTAATAATAAATGAGCTCAATTAAAAACTTATCGAGATCCTCTTATGTTTGCACCACGAATCTCCGATTGATGATACCTTGTCTTTAGGTAAGATGTCAAAGATCCTTCTCTTATCGGATAAAACTATCTGTTAATGTATATACAAAAAATCACTTATGGTGATAAACTTTAATATAACTAAAAATAATTTAACTATTAGTTCATTCTAAATGCTTAAACTGTTACACATCGCATCATGTGCTTACTTATGTCAGTATTAGCATTTTAGGATACTAATCATTAACCTGATAAATAACATTTGAGAATGCATCTCTATTAATTAATTAATCATAAAATTATCAATATAACATATTTACTGAATTTGTACAAATTCTTAAAGTTAAGAAAATTTTTGTTTTATCTTACATAAACAAAAAAGGAAAATATTTACATTAGAGCGACTTTTGACATTATTTTATAAAAATAATTGGACTATTGATAGGTTTAATAACGAATTAAGTTGGATTTGACTCGATCCTTGATTACAAAAGTTCAAACCTTGTTAAATTTTATAAGAAAAATGTAATTTTGAGTTACATCGGTTCGTTCTTAAAATTCACGACTATAAGTCAAATCTTAAAATTTTTAATTAAGTTTTAATTTGATCTAAAGTCTTATTAAATTAGATTTTATTTGCTAATTTAGTTCAATTTGAATCGATTCAATATAAAGCAGATTAAACCAAAGAGAAACTCTATTTTGTCAAACTTAATTATTGGTCGAAAAGATACTCTAAATAGGCTTATCAAATCATAAGCATAATTCAACTCGACTTAAATTAACATGTTAAGTTCAAATTGATCAATGTTTAAATTATATGTGAATTTCAAAGACCAATAAAAAATATTAGAAAAGTAAATCACGGTTAAGTGACACAAACCCAATATTAGTAATGTGATAATGGTTATGAATTACGTTATTAATTTAATAATCTCTTACTTTCTTAATCACTAATTAGCGCCAAAACAACCTTCCATCTTCTCCTTTTTTTTTTCTCTCTTCTCTTTTTTCTTACAATACTTAGTCTTTCTTTGGTTGACCTTATATCAGTAGAGCTTTTCTGTAGATCTTTTATGAGAAGAATTTTTCTAAGAAATCAGTTGACTGTTTGACTGTTATTTAAAAAAAAGCTTTTTTGAATGAGCTTCATACAGCAGACTGTTTGGCAACATAAAAATAAAAAAACATTTTAATTTTAACTATATTTTATTTTTTAATAAAAATTATTTATGCATATAAATATTATTTAAAGTGTATTAAACAATATGCAAAGCACAATATATTAATTATT
>JAOSBL010000211.1:307266-320816 GCA_027568915.1 Erythroxylum roraimae
CATTACTCTTCAGGACATTACACGATCAAGTGGTTCTATTCATCTTCTCTCATTCTCTCGCTCTGTCTCTCTTTTTGCCCCTTCTTTGTTGGGGTTTTTCCAAGTTCTTACCTTTAATAGCTGTTCTCTTCTGGGTGATGCACTCAATATTCATCTACTTACTTTTCATCTGTTTCTTCGTTGTTGTTGGTGGTGGGAGCTTGTTTGGTTCTGAGAATCTTCGTCAAGGTGTCATCTTTATTGGGATTCAGTCATGCCTGCTCTTGTTAACTACAGTGGTAAGATTTCTGCTTTCTGGGTTGGGTTGCGGTTGGTTTGTTTTAGTGTTGGATGTTGTCTTCTGGGTCAAGCTTAGTTTTTGATCTTAGGGGGTATAGTGATTGCGGGGTGAGAATCTTAAGATGGATTGTTTTAGATTTGCTAGGTTCCTATTTATGTGCTAAATCTTAGGTATCTTTGTTCAGTTTTAATCTGTAGAAATTTAGATCCTTTGGGCTTACTTGTGTTGTTGTTGATGGGATTTTCAGGAGATGATGAATTCTGTTCAGGGGGTTCGTTTTACACAAATCCTGTGGACTTTGGTCGATTTTATAATCCTCCTTGCAAGCGAGCTCGCATTAGTGCCCCGTTTCTCTTCGGATCAGCCAAGTTTGAGCAGGATAAGCGACCATCAATCGATGTTCTTCCGGATGAATGCCTATTTGAGATCTTCAGACGTATTCCCGGAGGAAAAGAAAGGAGTTTCTGTGCTGGTGTATCCAAGCGCTGGCTTATGCTATTGAGCAGTATCCGTAGGGCTGAAACTTATGATGGAAAAAGCACGGCCACCATCAAGGAGATGGCTGTTCCTGCTTTTGATGATGGTCAAAAGGTAAATGAAGAAATTGAGAGTGATGGGCACCTCACAAGGTCCTTGGAAGGGAAGAAAGCAACAGACTTGAGACTTGCTGCCATAGCTGTTGGAACCAATGGCCGCGGGGGACTTGGCAAGCTCCTGGTAAGGGGAAGCAACCCCTTTCGTGGAGTTACGAATTTTGGACTTGCAGCAGTAGCACGTGGATGCCCTTCTCTCAGGGTCCTCTCGCTATGTGATGTTCCTCTTGTCGGGGACGAAGGTTTACTGGAGCTGGCCAAGGAATGCCATCTGTTGGAGAAGCTTGATATTTGCAATTGTCCTTCAATTTCTAACAAGGGCTTGATTTCAATTGCTGAGAACTGTCCAAATTTAACTTCTTTGACCATTGAGTCTTGTCCTAAGATCGGTAATGAAGGGTTGCAAGCTGTTGGGAAATTCTGCCCAAATTTGCAGTCCATCTCTATTAAAGATTGCCCTCTTATTGGTGATAGTGGATTATCAAGCCTCTTATCTTCAACCTCCTCTGTCTTATCAAAGGTGAAGCTTCAGGGTCTGAAAATCACAGATTTCTCTCTTGTTGTAATTGGACATTATGGCAAGTCGGTTTCCAATCTTGTGTTACATGGTCTCCAACATGTAAGTGAGAGAGGCTTTTGGGTCATGGGAAATGCTCAGGGCTTTCAAAAGTTGGTTTCTTTGACAATTTCTTCATGTCAAGGAATGACAGATGTGAGTCTCGAAGCTGTTGCAAAGGGTTGCACGAACCTGAGACATATGTGTCTCCGCAAGTGTTGCTTTGTTTCAGACAATGGATTGATCAATTTTGCCAAAGCTGTGGGATCTCTCGAGAGCCTGCAGTTGGAAGAATGCAACAGGATTAGCCAATTGGGGGTTCTTAGTGCAATCTCAAGTTGCGGAACAAGGTTCAAAACTTTGAGTTTGGTTAAGTGCACAGGAATAAGGGATGTAGCTCAAGGAACGTCAGCATTCTCTCCTTGCAATTCTCTTCGATCCCTGTCCATTAGGAACTGCCCAGGGTTTGGAAACGCTACCTTGGCCATGGTGGGAAAATTATGTCCACAGCTTCAAAATGTTGACCTCAGTGGGCTGTGTGGAATTACAGATTCAGGCCTTCTTCCACTGCTAGAGAGTTGTGAGGCAGGACTTGTTAAGGTGAATCTCGGAGGCTGCTTGGGTTTGACTGATGAAGTAGTTATAGCCTTGGTTACGCAACATGGTGCAACCATAGAATGCTTGAACTTGGATGGTTGCAGGAGGATCACTGATTCTAGTTTGGCAGCCATTGCCAAAAATTGCCTGTTTCTCTCTGATCTTGATGTGTCTAAATGCGGAATCACTGATTTTGGCATCGCTATCCTGTCTAATGCAGAGCAGCTAAATCTTCAAGTTCTTTCCTTGTCAGGTTGTTCCCAAGTATCAAGTAAGAGCTATCCATGCCTCAAGAAACTGGGCAGGACACTCGTAGGGTTGAATCTCCAAAACTGCAGTTCAATCAGTGGCAAGATATTTGAGTTGCTTGTGGATAGCTTGTGGAGTTGTGACATACTCTTCTAACTAGGCAAGGAAAGACGCTTGCTCACTGAATTAAGTAGGTTGAATCAAGCACTTGAAACTGGATGAGGGAGTTTTCAGGAACTCCAGTGTGATATTACTTATTGCAGACAGTTTATGTTCTTTTAGGTTATAGTTGACATGGGTAGCAGCATTCAGCAGACGTTTTTAGGTAACTCAGTGGCTTGGTTGTTTTCCAGGAAACTTTGGCCGATCACTTCTCCATAGTTTTTCTCTTTTTGCAGGCTCTCTTCAGATGGAAAGCCTGTTAAACCTTTTTGCCTCCATAGCTAGGAGGCCAATGTCATGGCCATGAGTTTTGTGAGAATACAGATACCAAGCCCTAGTTCAAGTTTTCACTTGTGGCTCCTGTTATTACCTAGTTAGGTCCTTGTTCCATTTATGCTGGATGTCTGATAACCCAGTGTTTTAAGCTTTTGTCTCTGTCGACCAAAGCTTTCTTTGTTTCAGTCTCGTGGAGTCTGTTGTTTTTTTCAGTTTTACAAGTGTCTCTTTTAGAAGTGATCTCTCCGGATGTGTATGGTTGCTCTAAGCAGTTCTTACATGGTTGTCTCGGTCTAGCCTGGCTTTGGCGGTGACAACAGGTTCATTACCTTTGCCATCACAAACCTTGTTTAAGGTTGTTTTTTTATGACAAAGTCGGGATTTTCCAGGCTACCCTTTGTATATGAATTGTATACTGCAACCAACACCTTGGAATGAAATAAAAATTTTCCGTGTCTATTGTGGATACTATGAGTAAGGTGCAAATCAATCAGCCGCAGTAATCATATTCCATTGCTATATTTTGATTCTTTCAAGCACAGCAATCATCTTTACTACAAGCCTGAAAACATGGGTTGATCCAAATTTTGATTCAACTGGTTTGCGTTCAAAATAGGGTCAGATTTTCGGTACAGGAAATTCAACCCGAAGCTCGACTCGATCCAGACTGACTGAAATATTTTCATATTATATTCTACATATAAGTTTCAAATCTGGTTCAACAAACTGATATATGAATAAATTAGAACAAGTTTAGTTTTTAAGTTCATCTATATAAAATAGATTGAGTTCAAACTTGAAACTCAAATCTGTCTAGAATTCTGAATCAGTGATCCGTAAAGATGCAGAAATGTCATTGACAGAATTAAAAGATGTACTACTTCTTGCCTTTGACAAGATGGTTTTAAAGGGTTACATGCACTGCATTTTCGATGACTCGTCACGAGGAAGAAGTCAAACTTACCAACTCTGCTACACAAGCAGACCTTTGAATTGTGACAAAAGTGAAACGGACCTTGGAAGCAGGGAAATTGACAAAAGTGTCAGGCTTTCTTTCTGGAAGAAGGATTGTTTTGTGTCTTTCACAATGAATTTGTCTTCTTTGTCATAGAAAAGGAGACACAAACAACTCCACGGGTAGGGTAGTGGCAATTTAGTTGAATTCATATTAGTTAAAGTTCATAATTAAATTTAATCCAAGTTCGATCGAGTTCGAGTTAATAAAAATTTGGACTCAAAATTCAGCCTTCAAGGTTAGGCCATAATACTTTATATATCTTTATCTATCAGGCAATAACACTTGTACATCCATACGAAGAAACATTCACTAAGTGTATGTGCAAAACGAATACATAATGCCAATGGAACTGCCTGTCATTTTTCTCCTATACAAGAAGAAATTCCATCTTCTAACTTAAAAATCTATTCACAATCACCTTCTTAATCTATGCACCATACACCGTTGTTATCCATTCATCTTTGGTTGTGCACTTCGGTTAAAATGGTTTGCTTCACCCCCATAAAGATGGATCAACAACTCATTCCTTCGAAACAGCTGGAATTTGCAGATTCTTTTGGTTCCAGATGATGTTCTCTAACTTGGCACAGAAGCTCTTGTAGAACTGAAAAGGAAAGAACACGAAAATGATTCTTCAGACGCTAATATGTTCTTCACCAAGTAGAAACTTGTAAACCAGAAATCAAATGAAAAAGAATTAATGGATGAAACATTTGCATTGTATGCAAGTGGACAACAAAAAGTGGTGATCAAATAGCCAAAAACTAAGAGAAAAGTAAAAGCTTCCCAGATGATTGCAAGCCGAAATTCAAGACCGAGTTGAAGCTACCTTGTGATATTCCAGAGTATCCCCAGTGACCTTCCTTACATCAACCATAAAAAGGGATGGTGCAACTTCAAAGATCTATCCACAGGACATGATAATGATTAGACATACTGATTGTGAAACCTGGTAATTGTATTTGTTAGATAACAATTTTTTGCAGTAAGAAAGAAGAAAGACAGCAGAGCAGAAATCTGATCTGCAGTTACCTCCACGACAACAGCAAATGGCCTAGCCTTGTTTGCACATATTCCCTCAAGTCTTGTCTGGGAGAATAAGATTGCACTAAAATCAATATAGATCCTACATGAAGCCAATAAGAAGTGAACTTAGATCATTCGAA
Organism: Erythroxylum roraimae; assembly: GCA_027568915.1. Lineage (NCBI taxonomy): Eukaryota > Viridiplantae > Streptophyta > Magnoliopsida > Malpighiales > Erythroxylaceae > Erythroxylum > Erythroxylum roraimae. The sequence goes on from JAOSBL010000211.1 coordinate 312,164, forward strand.
TATAAGTTCCTTCAAAGCTGTACCTTGTAATTTCGGGTATGAACCTTCAGACTCATTGATTCTGCAACAGCTTCAATTGTTGAAATGATCTCTTTTGCTGGTTTACGAGATACAAAACGAGTTTGTCGTTTCACATAGTCCTACCAGACAAAAGAATGTTTCAGGCAACATGAAGGCACATACTTATATAACTGAATCTTGCCGGGGAAATGAACCAAACATTAAAACTGCAGTGAAAACAATCAAGAAAAGTGAAGGGACTACAAACAACTAATAAAAATTTTACTTGTCTCCGGTCAAATAATGCCGACAGATTCAACCCCTGTGACAAGGTAATCATCTCGAATGCATTCATTATTAAAGGACCTCCATCACTAGCTTTTGAGTGCTCAGCCACATATTGGTCCTACAGTATGCAAACAATTACTAAGTGAGGGAGAAGAGGATTAAGTACTAAAAGCTTACAGAAAGAAAAGGTCTTTCCATGTTCAGACCAAATGCCAAAAAACAAGTTTAAAGGAAAGGAAACCACGGATCAGCAACATCAGAAATCATAAATAATGGCATAAACAACCCACCTCGATGTCATAAAAAACTGCACGAACATCATCTAAATTGACCTTCTCTTCCTCATTATGTGTTACAGGCACATAATTTTTACAAAACCAACGGTCTTGTTTGATTCTTTGAATTTGTATGCGCTGCATTAAGTGGGAAACATTTATAAAAGAGGATAAACAAGTTTCTTTTTTATACTAATATGCATAGGGCAACCACTGTATGATGGCTGCAATCAGTCAACTATCAACCAGTAACTACCTCATGGGAGATCCTATTTATCACCATAAAATGACTGAATCAACAACATACTTTTGATTTAACGTCGAATTTCCATGCATCGTGACCTAGAATAAATAAGATACATGAAGATTCTTTGAATCTCATGGCTATAAATTTGATCAATTGCACAAAGCATAAGCAAATACTGAGGCTGAAATTAATTTCCATTAGAGCATTAGATTCAGGCAACTGAAAAGCTTTGTGTTTGGTGATAATAAGTTCAAGATCAGAAATCAAAACCTACAACTAGATTGATGAAGTGAATGAGATTACTCACAGTTTTAGGATTGGGATCAAGTATCTTATCTATCAATGCCTTTGCCCCAGGGGAAAACCAAAATGGACAAGTATACTCTGCACAGTTTATCTAGAATCCATCAAAGAGAAACATTAGAAATTCCAAAACTTCTTGGGAGAATATAAACGAATGCTGCATTTTAATAAACAAGAAAAGGTTTCTCATTGGAGTGATAAGACGAAGGTCTTTTGTGGCCCTTTTTCTATCACACAATAATACAGAGGTTACTGGCAAGTTTTGAATAAAAATCTCCCAAAACTCAATGTACAATGTAGATGAGGGAAAGGACATCGGTACCCAAAGAAGTCGAAGGAGCGCCCTTGCTAATACTCATAAAGAAGCCTACATAATGAGAAATATTAACTAATAGAAACAATGTGTCGCAGCCACAAATATGGAACAGCCTCAAGTATGTTTGTTTGTGATACTATAAGTCCCTAACATATACACTATTCAGAGAACAACCTTTTGGAACAAGGTTGGAAGGTCTGTCTCCTCAAATGGAAGATATCCAGCCATTAGAACATAAAGGATAACACCACATGACCACACATCAGCAGCTGCACCATCATAGCCATGGTGACTGAGCACCTGAGAAGTACTCCTAGTGTAAGAATTTAGATATATTAAAATTCATGATTAAAGAAAATGAAGAAGAGAGTTGCCTTCCATGAATGAACTATTGAAGAATTTGTCAGATGGGACAAGTTAGGCAAACACATTAACCAAAGTCCAGAACCTGTGTACTTTTATAAGTCTTGAAAACAGTGGCAAGTTATGAGAAACTGATTATAAAGTTCCCATTCACTAACAGAGTGTATATACCTCAGGCGCAACATAATTTGGGGTTCCACAAGTGGTATGAAGAAGTTCAACCCCCTGCACACAAAATAGAAGCAAACACATTAGAGAAATCAAGAGACTACAAGAGATGGACAGATGAGAAGGCAAATATTCACCAACAAAATCTATTTATAGAAGTAGCATATAACATACATGTGCACATTATGTATGCAAGGATATATGTGTGACTTAGAACTTGACATCAACTTAATTTAATGGAACAATACACTCTTACTTGCTGGGGTAATGCACTCAGTCCGAAATCAGAAACCTTCAGATTTCCATTAGAGTCAAGTAGAAGATTTTCAGGCTACAAGAAAGTATATTAAGTTATGATCCGAGCATCAAATCATGTGATCAAGGAAGTAAGTTAAGGGTTAAACATAATTGTTTACCTTCAGATCTCTGTGGTACACGCCCTTACTATGACAATGTGAAACTGCATCAATAAGCTGTTGAAAGTACTTCCTTGCTTCATGTTCTGGCAATCTTCCATGGTGAACCTGTAAGATGAAATCAAGTCAGGACAAAGTGCCAATTACCATTGCTTAAGGAGTAGAAAATTGGAAACAAGAAAAAAGCAAAATGATGACCAAGCACTGGTTTATTTTAGTCCCTTGAAAAAACTACTACAGACCAGAAGATACAAGAAACTTACAATTCTATCGAAAAGTTCGCCACCAGTAACAAACTCAAGAACAATATATATCTTGGTAGGGCTTGATAGAACCTGGAAATTAAACCAGGATGAAAGGAAAATAAAAAGATATATATCAACATCAATGCTAGATAAACAAAAGAGGGCAATAAAGAACCCACTAAACTGAATCATTTCAAGTCATGAGCTGCATAACGAACATTGAAACGAGTACCTCATGAAGTCTAACTATGTTAGGATGTCGAACAATCTTCATGATGGATATCTCTCTTTTTATCTGGAATCCAGAGTCAGCCATATCATTCACAGAAAGACACCATGAATCAACCATCCATGAACTTGTACACAGAAGCATAAATGTACCTGATCGACCATTTTGTGTTTGAGAATGGTACTTTTGGCCAGAACTTTGATGGCCACATTCCCTCTTGTCTCTGTGTTCTTGGCAAACTTAACCTTCGCAAATGTCCCTTCGCCGATGGTACGGCCCACTTCATATTTACCGACCCTTCTCGTTACCTTTTCCATTATTCTTTTAGGTTCATTGCTCGCTTTTCCTCTTGTCTCAGTGTTCTCCCAAATGTCCCTTCAGAATTCCTAAAGAGAGAAAGAAAATTTTCAAATTCTGAGCTGAAGCAAAATGAAAGTGAAAAAGAAGAGAAATTTAACATAATAAGTGGAAAAACCAAGCAAATCCAGAAATCCCATCAAGAAAAGACATTAAATTTCCAAACTTTCAAGTCATTCCCTCACAAATTTCTCAAGAATCAAGCAGAAGCCACTAGTTCAGCTAAAAGAAAGCACTGGAATCCACTTTCCCCGATCAGACAAGAGGTGCAGTCAATATCAGAAAGAAAGTTATGCACATTCCACCAAGAAAATCTTACCGGGAAACTGAAAACCGGTGAGAAGGAACTGAGAAACTTGATCACAGGAGCTCCTGGAAATGAAACTGAGATCAAACAAAAAATGGTAAATAGAGACTAATCAAGACAATTGACTTTTTGTAATTATGTGATAACAATAATGTATTCAGTTGGCTTTATGTTAAACATTTGACCCTGGTACGAGTGGTTCAAAATCTGTTGGATTGGTGACGTGGCGTGTTCCCATAGGTGCCCGAATTGTCCACCCCGTATTTTAATTAGGCTTTCTGGTAAAAACAACGTCCGTAACGGTAACTACTCGACCACGAAAGCCTCGAAAATTTACCGAACACCATCATCTGAACACAGGTCACTTCGGTCGGCGTCAGTGGCGCGAATCCTGAGATGGGTATTGTAGAGATTAAGGTCCGTGAGGGAGAGACTAGGAGAGGAAGAGAGAAGTGTCCGGAGAGAAGCTCCGGTGAGACCGTCGCAGGACAAGAGCCAAGTCGGTCACTCTCGGTGGTCTTCCAATTTGGTGGATCCGGTTTACTTCCAATTTGGTGGATCCGGTTTACGGTCTTGTCTCCAGCGGTGCCATGTTGTCCTTTTCGACATGGGAGCCAGTCAATGACGATAACAGTAACAGTTCAAAAAGCGATCTTTTCAATTAATAGTGTTACTGATTAGCGTTTCCTGTTGATGATGCTTGTGAAAGTTTAATTGGGTTGTTAATGGACCTTGTGTTGGGATTTTTTGGACTGTTCTTTTGGATCAGACTAAGTTGAGGACTGAACTGAAGAGGAACTGAGTCCAGGTGGTGAAGATGGAATTCACACTACAAATTTTTCTTTGGTTTTATTGTTATCTACATTGTCTTGATACCTTCTTTCTGTATTTCGTAGAGCTGATATTGATCGTTTGATGAAGATACTAAAATCAAGAGCTGCTGATCTTCCTGATCCTGAGGTTGAGCAGGAACAGAAACATTCAGGTATGACTGTTGGAGACTATAGAAGTTGATTGGTAGTGGGATATTCAGGAACATCAAATGCTCAAGTAAAGAAAATTTTGGGTCTGATTGGTGGAAATGACAGTGGGCCATGGTGGTCTATGAAAATTCAAGGAATCCAATTGAAGAAAAGTCTGAAAATTTGAGTGGATCTATTTGGGAATACTCAATCAAACTAAAGTCAACAGTGAGTAGATTAACTAAGAGAATTCCATGCCATTCATAAATCGACCGATTTTATATGTTGCCGGTGTATGTAGAGTATTATTTTTAGCAACTGACTCTCGTGTGTGTTTGTCTGTGCTACCATGTTCATGTGATCATGTGAAGTCTGCAGCATTTATAATGTTGAAACAAATAGCTGAATTGAATCCTTATTAGAAAACATGATGATGGAAGTAACAAGTTACAAAACTATATCTGTGAAGTTGACATCAGATTCTATATCATGAAGTATCCTATCTCACAAGATACATTTTTTCTGTGTTTATTTCACAAGACATTCTGACAGTATGTGTGATTTTGCAGATGCAAGATATTGGTTGTTTTCCAATTGAAATTGCACGGGTTTATATACATACTCATTTATCAGAACTGAAGTTCAACTTTGGATTAGTAAATCAATATGGATAACGTTCAGTCCTATAGGAAAAGATGTTATTTGTTATTGACTGCAAAAGCATATCATCCTCTCTCTCTTTTTTGCTCACTAAACATTTTTAGGATTGGATCACATGAACCTTTTTGTGATAGTCCTGGAGTGACCAGTGGGTAAGAAGGTTTGTAGAGAGATAAAACTTTACTAAAGATTTCAATGAGATCATGGCCGGAAACGTCTTCCACTAATCTCCATACGCAATCCATGTTGCTGCCATCTTGATTACAGTAAGCACTCATCCCTTCTCAGCTTAGTTAGATAGTCATCACCACCTGCCTTTAAGCCGCCTACTTTTGCACGTGTTCGCTTATTCTTTTTTCTCTTGAATCCTTGTTCTGAGAATCCTTTTCCAAGCTCCCAAATTTATCATAAAGAACAATTCTTTCTTTCTTAGTAGTTTGGAAGCCTAAACTTGAGCTACCACTCCAATATGTCATTTTCTATCAAGTATTATTAACTTCTGACTCAATACTATAACAATTTCTTTCTGAGATGCTTTAAGGCCACAGCAAAAGGAATTGAATCAAAGTCGAAGGATAGTGGTCCAATCTAGTCAAGGAATTCAACATTCCAAGACAGAGAGGAAAAGCCAAGTCAAGTTCAAACTCCATCTCTAAAGCATTTCACTTGGAATCTAGTGTGTGTATGTGTATGAGTGATCTATAGCTCATTTTATGAGGGGAAAAAAAACACTACCTGTAACTCATCTGTTAAAAAGATATAATCTGTGTTAACAGCAAAGAACAAACAGGTCCAAAATTGTGAGTGTAACTAATAATTGTGTGGATGGTGGAGGGAAGTGGGGTGGTGGGGAAAGTGGTCAGAAGTGAAATGACATGGGAAATGTAATGAATGCATTAGACAGACATGACATTGACGTTTCAGATTCTGTGTCAGACTTTGTGTGTGCAGCAGATTTGCAGACCCAACAGCCTCTGTTTTCTCTATAAATATCATATGCTTCAAGAAAAAGATAATAATAATAGAAACATGCATACCCCATGAGACACTAGCTAGCTTGAAATATACTACTTTCAGATCCCGAGGACGTTCAATGATTACTCACTTACACTCCTTTCAAAACATCTTTTGTTTATAGTTATTCAGAAACTACGTGAAGGAGTGAATTCCTGCTCGTGATATGCTCGAACTCAAAGCTTTGACCAGATTGATTAACTTATATATGCAGGATCATTCACAACTTGAAGCAACGAATTCCATCTAAGAAGGATCCTATAAGAGATTCTGAAGGTTACCCTCTTATCAGAATTCACTCAACTTTCCATTAAAAATGAAAAAAGCAGCAAGAAGAGTGTGTAGCAGAAAGAAACAGTGTGGTCCAAGTTCAGGCAAGTATCTCCTTGGACTCCACAACCATTAAGAATGGCAGGAGAGGCTTTGCTTTGTAAGGGAAAGTTAATATTAGCAAGATGAATTCTGTGAAAGTAACAGTAAACTTTGACCTTGTACTGCTTTTATTAGTCGAGTGTTTCAATGAAATAAGAAGTTTGAGGCAATTCATGAACTGAGATAGAATTGCACCAGAAATGGTGGTCCATGGAATTCCTTTTTTAAATGGGTCATGGACTCATAGATGATTAAGTGGTAGACAAACCAAGTCTTTCCTTAGATATCTACTTTGAAAGATAACAACTTTTCACACATATTTCACTTTTATAAAGACAAGAAAGAGAGTAAATAAGATTTCTAATTTTTCGTTTAAAGCTACAGGAGCTTTATTCTTCTGCAGCTACCATCCCTACCAAGTAAGGAAGCAAGCATCTGGTATTACAGGATCACAATCACAATGTTACTATCTAAATTATTACTGTGATTCTCTGCAATCAAGACCACAATTTTCATAATTGCCCCCACATCATCCACAATTACGCTCCTAAGCATCAAAAATTCAGTCAGAAGAATGTATCCCGGCCGTTTAAATAAGAACTGGTTGATATGATTTGTTGAATCAATTCTAAGCATGGTTTATAAACCCTAATTGTTAGTAATCATACCTCAAACAAACACACACACATACATATATATCCAATGGTTCTAAGCTAAACATCAAAACAAATAAATGCAACATTAGTTTCAGAAAAATAAATATAGAAAGTAAGCAATATAATTGCAAAACTAAGACAAATTAGCCCAAGTTTTTTGATACAAAATGCTTCAAATAAATGCTAAAATGTTCTAGCTAGGCTCATATTTTCTATGTATCATTAGTAATAATTAAAGTAATTTAATTCTTGTTGCCTGAACTCAAATTATATATGAATTGAATTGGAATCTCTTCTGGACCTCAGACACAAAGTTGTGATCTTTTTCTTTTATTCTGTGCCTTAAATCTTTTTGTTGTATTTTCGGAATCTCTTAGGCCCTCGTTATGTTGAAGAAGGAATTGCTTGCTATGAAAATGTTCGAAATGAGGCACAACAAGAGCACACCACCGAACATAGAATCAAATGAAAGTGCTTCTTGTCTGGAATATTACTCAGTTCATCAAGCAAGTTGGTTCGAAGCATTGTTACTTATGAGGAAAAAGGGTACCAATTTCAAGACAAAACAACATTATTCTGACATTAAATGCAACTATTTTCGTTTTTTTTTTTACTTCTTAATCTTGTTTACGAATGTAATTAGTGTGACAACTAGGCAGCAGCAGACATCCTTTGATACTTGTCTGAGTTCAACATAATAGTTCACATGTCCATAAATTTACATTCATGTTCATCTTAGAATGAGCATATCCAACCTTTGGCAATGTTTTGGATAATAAATCAATCTACCAAATAAGTTAAACACTATTTTAAATTTGATCTTTTATAATGCTAATCAAAGAGCAATCTCTTTGACATCAAGAAATTCTTGTTTCACAAAGCGAATACATCAAATTTGATCAATGATTAAGTTTTTGATAAACTTTGATTTTTCAAGTAATCCCATGCCAACTATCTTTGATTCAATTGATTTCATTAGTAACGAAGATTCGGAATAACATACATTGATCAATCAAAGAGATAAGAGTTTTATTGTCCTTACTCATAATTACTCTAACTTTTCACTCTCATTAGAGTTAAATTAGCCATTAAAAAGTAGTAAAATTGAATGAAATGGTGCTAATAACTTATTCAATATTTTGATAGTTAACCTCACTCTTTTTACTCAATAGAATCATAAGGTGGAGAGTTGATGCAAAAATGACACAAAAGCAATGAATCTCAGTTCAATTTTCAAGCAAACATAACATCCGATACGTTGAAAAAGTAGATAGAATTTTGTTTTTTTTCCATGTCCTGAAGAACACAATGAAGAAAGCTTTGTTCACTTGAAGAGCATGAAGTGGTCGTGAGAAACCAAAACCCTCATTTCGTTTGTTCAGTATAACAGTCCTCGACATTATAGATGCTTCTCAGGTGCCTGCACGAGACACAATGCAATGTCAAAGTTATGAAGTTTTATCATCAGCCTCAAG
>JAOSBL010000211.1:330881-351400 GCA_027568915.1 Erythroxylum roraimae
GTTTATTTAGCTAAACTTTAATTGTCGATATATCTAAGTATTTTATTTAGCTAAAATATGAGTATAAATTTTGCTAACTTACTTAAATAAGCCCAAACACCTAACCTAATGGAAACTTAATAGTATGAGAAGAAGAAAAGATGAAGAGAAGAAGTTCAATAAGAAAATCTAATAAGTCACTTTTGGATCAGATCTTCTATTCCGGTTATGGTATTTTTATCATGTTTCATTAAATCTCATCTACATATTTACGTGAACCTCACAAAAATAAATAAATAAAATTTAATAAAAAGCAGAGTTGAAACAGAAGAAGATTACAGAATATTTGATGTATTCACTTCCTTATCAGAATTTGGGTGCTCTGTCTGTTTCTCTTATGTCCTACAAGACAGCTTTTTTCTTTCTCCAAGACACAAAAAACACACAGACACTAAATCATGGAATCCAACTATTCACCAACAGCCCAACAGCAGCAGTACTGTGGTGTGGAGCCTTTTATTGAACTTGTTTGTTGGTATTAGAACAAAACTATATGTTTAAAATAAAACCCAGTTTGAACAATTTGTGTTTTTTCAACAAATTAAAGAAAAATCTGAATCTTTATCTGATTTTATATACCAGCTTATGAAAAAGCAGTGGACTTGAAGCTCAGGTAAGCAACGCATGTGTCATTAATGGAGGACTATCTTGAGAGGTACGAAGATGACCTTTTCAGGGATGGTGCAGAAGGTACTACCCACGGCCAAAACCTAGCTAGAGTAACAGATCCTCCATTAATATTGCTCAAAAAAGCCTTCTCTTTTCAGCCTCAGGTTTTAACTTCTTCCAAAGCTCGTAACTTGAAGGAATCTTTGTCGCTTTGAGACTGTCATGGTCATGATCATGAACTGTTATTTTTCCTTTTCTGTTTTCTCGTTACTCTTAAACTGTTGGACAGGCCGCCCTGAGTAAGGGCAGGGTGAGCACCTGCTCATAATTTATTTTTAAAAATAATAAAATAAAACTTATTTTTATTTTTATAAAAAATAAAATGAAACAAAATAAAAATTTCATAAAAAATAGAAAAACTTATATTTTATTTATTTTTATTCTATGTAAGGGCTCAAAATTAAGCAAAAATAAACACTTTTTTTTTCTTTATCCAGGACCAATATAATATACATTTTCTTTCTTTTTCATGATTAGCTTCAAGATAGCTGTTTCCAAGAGGAATGTCTGCTTCTGGTTCTGGGAGTGTTTACACACTGATAAAAGGAGCTAACAAGTTACTTATGGGTCTCTCCGTCTTTCTTCCTGGACCAACAGCAAACTTCAAGAGGTGTTATATGTTAAAGAGTGTTGAACACTTGAACTACAAGAAAGTGAGAACTACAAGAGAAGCATGAAGCATCTTAAAGAAAAAGAAAAGACTCGACAGTGTTTTGACCTGAAATCTATAAAAATAAGAGAACAGGAGAAAGACCACTTTCGCTTGAGGTCACATCACCGACAGTGAACCTGGGAACAATCTAAGCCGTTATTGCCTTGTCCCAAACCCAGACAAGTGTCATCCAGAGACAGAACTTTCTTACGTAAGTCGAATTGAAGCGTGTGTGCGCTTGGGTGTCTGTTCCAGTCTCCTATAAGAAAAAAAAAAGTAATTAATGCAATAAATCATAAATGTGCAGAGAATTGCAAAAGTTTTTTTTTTTTTTGGTTTTGTTTGGGCATTTTCCATTTGAAAAAAAAAGGAAAAAAAAAACAGATAAAGCATCAATCTTTGCGTATTTGCATAATCAAAATTCAAAAGTATCTCTCTTTCTCCTTTAAAGCTTGTTTCTTTTGTGTGTTCTCTCTGGGGATTTTCCATTTTCTAACCCAATTGGAGAAAACTGATAATAGAACGGATAAAGCACCAATCTTTTGCATATTTGCATAATTAAAAGTATCTCTCTTTCGTCCCTTTCTATCAATTTAGCTATATGGGTTCACTTGAGTTGATTTTTGTTTGTATAATTGTATATAGAATTTGATGTGTGTAGATTTCGTTTAAGATTGCTTGGAATTGTTAGGTGAAAATGGCGAGCTCAGTGGAGGCCTCGGCGAAAGAGGAGGCTTTCTCTGTTGACCTCTCTGCTCCTCCTGGATGGAAGAAGAAGGTTTTCATTTTTCCCTATGTTTCCATTTCTTTTTTCATTTTCTGCTCTCAAAGTCGCTTCTTTTTTCTTTTTTGCTTCAACTTTCCTGAAATTCGATTGCTATTGCTTCTAGGGTTTGGTTGTATAGCTTTGAATTATGGGTTTCTGTGGTGAAATTTAACAGTTTTGCGTTGTAGGGCTTTATGGGCATTCTTCTTTTTAATTAAATTTTGCTTTTGCAAGCTGGAATTTGTTTGTGAGATTTTTTAGGTCTTCCCTTTTCCAGAGCTCATGAAAGTACAGTTACACGATTTGTCTTTTCCTGTTTTTCTTATCTTTCCATTGATGTCGTGCCTTTATCCTTCAATTTCCTTTCCAAGTTCCACCTGTGGGAGATTAGCTTGTCTATTTTATGGAAATGTCTAATACGAGCTTTGATTGGATTGGAGACCAATTATGAGTTATATGATGGCTTCTACTTGTTCTAGTTACTAGTCCAAGTCAAGCTGATTACCTCTTTAATAAAAAGTTCTCATAGTATTTTTTGGAAGTTTAGGAACTTGAGTTGATTTTTAGAATCGGAAAGTTGTGAATGTGATTGTTGATGATCTTGTAAGAAAGAAGATTAATCTGGTTTGTTCGTGCTAATATCTGCATGGTTGTGCATTTTCTGTGGAAGATCAAAAAAGGAAGGGCACATGCTCTCTACTAATATATAACAAATTTGATGCAAGTCCTATAAAAAACCTTCAGATGAGGGACTTTTGATGGATAGAATTTAATATCTTGCTCAATTTTGTTGGCTTACTGATAAGGCATTGGTTTTTCGCATGAATCTTCCTGATGGTAGCTCAGAGTGCAAGTTAGTTTGAATGCATTCAGCTACTTTTGAAGGCTGAGGTAATTTCCAGGCAGTAACAGTCTCATCTTCTCTACATTTTAATCGCCAAATATCACTTCATAGAATCAACTTATCTAAGAAGTTGAGTTTGAGTTTCATCTTTTCTCTAGCATACTTATCCAGGAACTAGTCTTAGGTGTAGGACTGCTAATGTGAGCTTCAATTTAGCCTTCGTCACGTTTATCTTCAAAACATTTTCTAATTACGATTTAGCTTTGCGACCATTTATGGCTTAGGTTCATTGTTTGCTATGGCTCCATGCAGATTGATTCGTTTGATATCAGGACTGAGCATTTTGAAAGAAATTTTCATGTAGCTGAAGTTACTGGAAGAGGGCTTCTTTAACATCTTAAGAACTTAGTATGCACTTAAGTGCTTTTTGAAGACTGCTGAAATTACTGGAAAAGGGCCTTTTTAACATCTTAAGAACTTAGTAAATGCACTTGACTGCATTTTGAAGATTTTATCTCTGTACACAAAATCATTGCCTCGCCTTAGTCATTAATTATTATGTTCCTGTGCAACTTGAACTTGCTTTGGTTTGTGCATTTTTCAATTAATTGAACTTTTTGTTAATTGTTCTTGGTTAACTTAATGACTTGGACTTGGGCTATGACAGTCCTCGTCTATTTTTGTGCTTTGCTGAATTCTTGGAATGATTGGCTGTAGTTGTTTCAAACTATAAAGTCCAACGACAGCCAGCTTTTCTATTGATTTTTTGGCTCTGTGTGCTTGCTAAGTTAACCTTTCATGTTCTCGTTCATGCTCAGTTCTTGCCCAGTAAAGGTGGTGCTTGTAAGAAAAGTGATGTAGTATTCACCTCCCCAACAGGGGAGGAGATCACCACCAGAAGACAGTTGGATCAGTATCTGAAGGCCCATTCCGGCGGTCCAGCAGCATCTGAGTTCGATTGGGGTACTGGGGAGACACCAAGGCGATCTGCAAGGATTAGTGAAAAGTTAAAGTCGACTCCACCACCAGAAAGCGAACGCCCCAAGAAACGAAGCAGGAAATCATCAGGTTCCAAAAAGGAGAACAAAGAAACAGGAACTGCTCCAGAAATGACCAAGGAGAAAATGGACGTTCAGAAGAAGGAAGATGGGAAAACTGAAAAAGATGATGTAGAGGCAGAAAAGGATATTCAGAAAGAAAACCAAGATGATATCAAAGATGAAACTCATGATACTGGTACTAAAACAGGAGATGTCATTTTATCTAAAGAACCTGAAGATGCAATTGTTGAAGCAGAGCATGAAAGCAAGGAATGGAATGCTAATGAATCTGGGGCATCTCAAAATGAGAAAGTTAAAGTAGAGGATGCAGAAGGAAAGAATGAGCTACCAAAGACTGAAGCTGGCGATCAGCAAAAGGTTGATGTAACCATTGACGAGTTGGAAAACAAAGAAACAGAGACAGACAACAAAGAGAAACACGATACTACTACTTCTGTAGGGCAGATGAAGGCTAAAGAATCAGTGAATGCTGATGATAAGAAGCCTGACTGTAAAGTTACCGCTGTGGTGAATGAGGTTGAATAAGAAATGGTTGACAATTGCAGCAATGGTGATCCCAGCAAAGTCTCTTAAATTAGTAACAGCAATTGAAGTGGTTGGATTCAGGCCTCTTTCTGACATATTAGGCTTTCTAGTCGTATGAATGACTCTAGCTTTGATGTGGTAATGAATAGTTATCTGATATTTCATTCAGGGTTGTTTAAATAGTTACAGGTTAGTTAAGCGTTTGACTTAGCTGCAATTGATTGCTAAACTTGTAGGATGATCATCATCATTGCATCATGGCATCAAATGCTGATGATGGTTCATTTCTATGTGTATGTAATATGTAATAAGTTGCTGCCGGTGGGAATGGAATAAATGTTCGTCGAGCTCCTCTAGTTCATGATGTTCAGAGTGCCTGATCTCCTTAAACAATGCCACTTGTTAAGAAATGTTTGTCATTTGGACCTGTTGCTTGGCACGAGTGTGTAAAGAGCTACACTTGTAAATGCAAATGGATGTACACTTTTGAAGTCATAAATTTTGAATCAAAGAACTTGAAATAAATGGAAGTGAAGGTTTCTCTCAACAAAACTAAACTTGCAAAAAGAATATCCTAATCCAGAAATCATTCTCAAAGCCCTTTTAGCTCTGCAACCAGTCCTGTCAAAGTTGTCCATTTCTCAAATGCGGTAGCTGATGACACAAAGGCAGTTTTGGAGGATTCAATGTCATTGCGAGTAACTGCAAGCGAAATAATTCAATCATCAGTGGTTGATTCTAGCATAACATATGACAGTTTCCAAACCTTTAAGGAAATCCCAGAAACCAAAGCAGTAATGTGAACATGGTGAGAAAAAGATTGATCACCTGATGAAATTAATGAAGCTAGTGAAGAGTTGAAGTTATCGACTTCAGTTTTCTCTTCAGCACTAGAGGTCAGCTGTTAAGGAAACAATATAAAAGCAATCAGATTATCAAACATCCCTCATTATGAAAGTTGAGGAAAGAAAATCTCAGAAACGAGATTGCATTTTTTAATGATTATCTGCTAGTCTCAGTTGCTATCTTTGGCTATGCAGCGTCCATAGTTCTTGACTGAAGCTGTATTCTTATGATTGAAGAACTCATGTATTACCTTGGTGAAGGCTAAATTAGCCTTTTGGACCCAATCTGTTTCAATACTTGCCCCAAGAACAGAACCAGCTGCAGATAGATCATTGTTTTCTATTGCTTGACCAACTTTGCTAAGCTTGTACACCAGATCCTGCAAATATCCTGCAACAGATCATTTGACTGCAAAAGTTCAGAGATGAATGCAGAAGGAAGATTGTAGCAAGCATATGAACTCTGACAAGTGCAAGACTACTAGCTATGCTCAGCTAAGTTCCTTCTTTTACTAAAAGTTCTATAATTGATCAATCAAAAATTCTGAGAAGTAGGATTAGTAAATTAACAGATCATTCACTAACAATATCTAAACACTAGTTCAGATCATTTCAACATATACCCAAGATGGGGATCCAACCAACTCTAGAAGTACGGGCACATCATCAAACACAAGGAAGAACTTTAGCACAACAAGACATGGAGTCGTTCAAAGTTTGCAACAAAACTAACCCCTTTCCTTTTGTGACGAACTAATGACTCCTTGTTTCTCAATCCTCTTTTTTCTGTCCTTTTTCACCTTCTCCAACAACTCTATATCATCTTCAGCTTCTAGCACAGCTTTGGCTCTGGAATCGCCATCCCTGACCAATGGAAAGGCAATGGTGGTGATGAAGCAAAGTGAAAATTTTCTTCTGGTTGCTACTAAGGAGGGTGATGCAGACTCACAAACAGCTTCGCACATAGCCAATGGTCTCCTGGCACTGAGTTTTCCTGTGTAGAGTGAAACTTTTGTTGCTGCTGAAGACAAAGAAGATGGTGTTGAAGAGGATAAATTGGTGGAGAGTAAGGAGTTTGCAGTTGAGACAAATGGGGTGGCCATTTCTTGATCTTAGAGTCCTCTTTCCTCTTCGTTTTTCTGGTATTTTTGGTCGGAAAAAAAAGATCAGAAGTACCCATAGCTTGGAAGTTTTTCTTTTCTTCTATTCTTTTTTTTCTTCTTAAGAGGATAAGGTTGCTGTCTTCTGCAATCTGATCCAGTCATTATCCAAATGCTTATGGGCATTCCTGTCATCTTCTAACCCCCTAAAGCTGATTTTTACCATTGTAAATAATTTCAATTACTTCTGTTTCTCCTTATAAATTCGTTTGTGCTCTTACTACTAGAATCAAAGGTATATAATTTCATTTACTGCAGAGTTCATGTGAGATCCAAGTCTTCGTTCATGTAAGATCCAAGTCTTCTTCTTTTCAGTTGTGAAAGTTGCAGAAGATGTAATCACAAACTTTTACTGATCAAAATTAAATCATGCATTTTCTATAAAACAAATGTCACGATTCTTCTACGAAATTATCGAGCAGTAAAGTCCGAGAATCTTTACTTAATCTAGTTGACAACCCATTATAGCTTTATGGATTGAAGAACCATGAAAGTGAAAGTTGATTCCTTTATGTTGGTTTTCATAACAGATGGCCAACAAAAGCACATCCTAGTCAAGTTCCACTTTCTTAAGTGAACCATTTCAGTTCAGTAACCAGAGTTCATGTTAAAATGTTGAGACACTTGGCAAAAGTAAATTTCAAAATAAGAAGAATCTTTTGAAGCTCCTACTGACTAAAGGTTATTCATTTAACCACGCGCAAATTAGTGTTTGATTGTTTTTGACAGTATGTGTGTTTGTGTCCCTTTCTCGGGCGCGTGTAACGAATAAATCCTTGTATAGGTAGGAAAGCAACCGACCAAGCAGGAGAACGAATAGATATGTGAACAACGTAAGGTAAAATCACGAATTCGAAAAGTTCTCAAAATGTTTCATAACTTCCAATGAAACATTGAAAACGAATTGCCACTTGACTCACTACCGTAAACGACTTGCCAAAACAAAGACTTGCGCTTTTGTTCTCCAATCTTCTTTTCCACGTAGACCCAAAAATCATTTCGGAAGTTTAGTTGTGAGGTTGAAAGGTTTGAGCTCGATTTCGAGTTTACATCTTGGCGAGAGGTGGAGAAAGAAAAAGATATAAGCTAGTTGATGGATGAGACGTTAAAGATGTGATCTTTATATCGTTCTAAAAAGATAAAAGCTAGTTGATGGGTGAGAAGTTAAAGACGTGATCTTTATATCGTTCTTCGAGTAGGTTTAGAAGGTAAATAAGGAATCCTTTTTGGTGTGTGATAACCTGTAGAAGAAGAAGAAGAGTTCGCGTTACGTCCTAGAATCAGTCACCGGTGATTCTGGTCTTATTAAAACAATGAAAAGTCATCATACGTTACTGTTGCTATTCCTGCTCTTCTTTGATCGTCTTGGTACTTTCTTCTTCACTTGTTATTCTTCTTTTTACTTAGATTCTACTTATTGGATTGGTATGCATGTGTTGTAGTGTGTTCTCTTTGGTGCTATGTATCTTACTCTGGTTGATCCCGTACTGTGATAAATCAGATGGGACTTTGATCAATACCTATGTTTCTAATATCTGTGCTTCTTCTTACAATCGAGGTTTTGTTTCTTATTGGGGATTCTAGTGGTTTACTCGGTGTTCTATGTGGTTGTTTCATGCTTTTCCTGGAAATAAGTGGATTCCTTGGCTGAACAAACTTGTTTGGTTTAATTTGCTGATGGTATCTTCTCTTTTATTCTTCCCATCCTGTGCAGCCCCTCTATCAGCCCAAGCATTCACTGGAACTTATGGAATAAATTATGGACGAATTGCAGATAACATCCCGTCACCTGATGAAGTTGTGAAACTTCTGAGGGCAGGAAAAATAAGGAATGTCCGGATATATGATGCTGATCATAGTGTTCTCAAGGCATTTAGCGGGACTGGACTACGACTCGTGGTTGGACTTCCGAACGGATATTTGAAAGACATGAGTAATAATGCAAGCAATGCTATGAGTTGGGTTACAGAGAATGTTCAGGCATTCCTTCCCAATACCAGTATTTGTGGGATTGCTGTGGGGAATGAAGTTTTAGGAGGAAGTAACTATGAACTCTGGGGGGTGCTTTTAGATGCAATGAAAAATGTTTACAGTGCCTTGACTAAGCTTCATTTAGCTGATGCAGTTCAGATTACCACAGCACATTCACAAGCCGTTTTTGCTAATTCCTACCCCCCTTCTTCTTGTGTATTTAAAGACAATGTTGTTCAATTCATGAAGCCTTTATTGGAGTTCTTTCAACAAATTGGTTCTCCTTTCTGTTTAAATGCTTATCCATTCCTGGCCTACATGAGTGATCCAGAGAATATTGATATTAATTATGCTCTATTCCAGAAAACTCAGGGGATTTATGATCAAAAAACTGATCTCCACTACGACAACATGCTGGATGCTCAGATTGATGCAGCCTATGCTGCATTAGAAGATGCCGGGTATGAGAAGATGGAAGTGATAGTTACAGAGACAGGTTGGGCTTCTCATGGAGATGATAATGAAGCAGCAGCAACAACAGAAAATGCAAGAACATACAATTATAACCTCCGAAAGAGGCTTGCGAAGAGAAAAGGCACTCCTCTCAGGCCAAAAAATGTGGTTAAGGCATACATTTTTGCGGTATTCAATGAGAATAATAAACCTGGGCCAACTTCTGAGAGGAATTATGGTTTATTCAAGGCTGATGGGAGCATTTCTTATGATATAGGTTATGATGGACTTAAATCTTCACCTGCAGGTTCACTACTTCTGAAGGTACGAGGCTTCTAAACCTATGAAATACATCAATTTACATGATCATATATCCAGATAAGGATCTCATTATACTAGTTACCTTCAGAAAGTCATTTCTTTGAATGATACAAAAATTTAATTCCATTATAACTATATAAATCCTCTTGAATCTGTCTTTTTTTCCTTTCCATGTCAGTTCAATAAATTTGGTGCTTGTGTGTCTTGTTTAGCCAACCAAATGAAGTTTGTGGTGCTTATTCAAGATTCAGTGAGCATCCACATGAAGCCTACATGGAACTTACATTATCAAAAATGCGAAAAAAAGAAACAGTAAACAAGAATTGATGATTATAGGACATGTACTTGTTTCAGATAGTTTTACATTATAAATTAAACTCAACTCATCAGCTTTCTTTAGAGAGAAAATGTACCGTCATGATCAATAACCCTTCATCAGAATTTGCTTAAATTTCCTTGTATTAGCCACCTTCAAATGGACAATTTATGTTTGTCCTGTTAAACTTTTTCCCTGGCCAAGTACCGACCTCACTTCACTGGCTCCCAAGTCTGTAGAGCAATGTCGGCAAGAGACTTGATATGGTGAAGGGCTCAGCATTGTCTGTTGTTCTCCCAAGATATGGTGAAGGGTTCAACATTGTCTGTTGTTCTCCCAATTGACATGTCCACTTCTTTTACATTATGAATTCTCCGATGTCATCAACTTTTCTTTGGGTTGCACTCATTTTAATCTGAGACTGGTTTTCCCTTCTGAAGCTACTGAGATTAGTTCTAGTCTACTAGATACTACTGTTGAAAATAGTGCCTGGCTATATTTACCAACTAGATCTTAATCTTCTTACATTTAGTCCAAATTGTGAATTCTCTAGTCTTTTAGTTGTTATGCAATTCCAGGTTCTGCAAATATTTGGCTGTGTACTTACCTATATTTTACCACCTCTGCTGATCATGCTATCTTTTGTCTTTCCTATTTTTGTGTTCAATGATGCAGCCTGCGCAAGCTCCATGTTGGCTTAGTTCGCTTAGGATGCTGACAATACCAACTTTGTCATTGCTTTTACTGTTAAGAGAATGATATTGGCTGGATTTGGTCGAATACCGAGATTCAGGGGTGAAGAGTTCTAGGTTTAATACCTAGTGTTACCCCATTAGAGCATTGTAGATACAACGTATGTTCTATTCTCATAAATATTAACTGGATATGCTCATCCCTTTTTGTCTATCTATCTCAGCAAAATTTATATTGTTTTCTCTACATGCTTATGATCGGTGAACATCGGCACTACTACTTGCTACTGTATGTTTTTCTGCATATTCTTGAATGCTTTCTCGACACATATCTTATAGTTGCTTTACTCGTACAAGTTGGCGTTTCATGGCATTAGTGCCTGGTAACTGAAATGCCTTCATCTCTAGGAATGGGAATCCTCAATTCTCCTGCAAGCCTTTAGCCTGGGGAATACTGTGATCAAGCTTAAGGTTCATCTGAATATGACTTCTCGTGTGTGCTTCCTAGTTCCTATATAACTGGATGAAAATTTATGGGATTGAAAAGTTTTCCTCCCTTGCACCATGGGAAAACAAAAGTTAACAGTTCCTGAAAGATGCTTTACACTGAATTTAAAGGACCAGGCGACAGAGCAAAGAAAATTTTAAGATTAGATTTTTAAAAAGCATCAATTTTTCTACCATTGTGTTCCTACTATTTTTAGTAAATCATTACCAATTGATTATCTTGAAATCTGAAAGAAGATTAAATGGCCAATCAATGAAATTTATGAATTTATATAACCCTGTGAAGGCTGTGAGTTGTGCAGGCTTTACTTACCTTGGCATGGTAAATGCGATTGTAAGATACTCAAGACTTGAAACTTCATGAGCCTGTCACAACAGTAGTCACCCAATCTTATTTTTCTTAATTAATTTTCAACCGGGAAAACGAGAAGGAAGAAAATCAATAAACGATGTGTGCTGTTTAGTATCAGAGGTTGGTGTGATGTTTATCACATTTTGAGCTCAAGAATTGAGAATAAGCTGATAAAAAATTTGCAGTCATAGTTGAGTGATGTGCCTGTCTGGTAAAAATATCTGCAGACTATCATTCTATATCTATAGCAGTAGGTGGGATCATTTTGATCCATAATGTCATCCATGAAGTAATCGTGAAACCGTTTTCTTATTATGGTCAGACAAACAATATTTTCTATTTAAATTGTTGTTGTTTGGTTCAGTTTTTTGAGAAACTTGCTTGTTAACAGTCCTGTAAAACAGGAAGTTTCAGAAGAAACTCTCATGTTTCTCAGTATTAACATCAAAAGCAACAGTTCCTTGGCTTGATCAAACTTGATTATTATTGACCAAGTTCGTTTCCAGATTATAGCTAGTGCCCTTAACGCTTGGCAAATGTAGCAAACACAAGCAACAGGTCATTGATTCTAAAACAAAGAGAAACCAGAAGTTGTGGATTATTGCAGACTTGGTCGGCTTATGACATAGCTTGAGAAAGGCCACAAACATAATACAAGTAATGTCAATATCAAGGTTTGGCAATGGCAATCATTCGCCATTACGTTGGTTCCAATTGGAATAAGCAGACTGATCTTAACATCATGTTCCATTGACCCGGCTTTGCCAATGCTCATGCCACCTGCCAACTGCTCCAAGAAGATAAATACTAGTTAATCAAATCCATCTCTGCACGTGGCATGAACCCATATGGATGAAAGATCCTGACATGCATTCCCTATTCTCAACTCTATAAATATACAAATCAAGCCATTGTGTTCAAGAACACCTCATTTAGCATTAGTGTAAAAGGGGCGACCTCTGGTTTTTCAGAACACAGACATGGCTAGAGCAAGCAACGTGACATTGTTGGTGGTTCTCGCGGTGGTCCTCGGATCAATGAAGATGACAGTGGAGGCGGCTGACCACATCGTCGGTGACAGTACCGGATGGCTGTCGCCTCCCAGCCCAAACTTCTACTCCATCTGGGCTTCAGACCAGACTTTTGCAGTTGGAGACACTCTAAGTAAGCATTTTCACATCCGCCCCAATCCATATATGCATTTAAAGCTGGTCTAGATACTTAACAGAGTTCCAAGGATCTATAATGGAGATTTGTAGAATCTCACAACCTGTTCTCTCTTTTTCTGCAGCATTCAACTTCGCTACAGGAGTACATGACGTGGCCATTGTATCGAAGAGTGATTATGATAATTGCAACACTGCAGCTAACAACGTCCAGGCCTCAGGACCTACAACCATCACTTTGAGCTCCGCAGGCGAACAGTATTACCTTTGCACCTTCTCAGACCACTGCTCCAGAGGCCAAAAGCTAGCCATCACCGTTGGTGGCAACAGCTCTTCCACCCCCACAACTTCACCCCCGAACGCCGCCTCTACCACCACTGTTTTCTCCGCTTTTGGTTTGATGTTCATGTCCATCGTCATTGCTCTCTTCTTATCCTGATCATATCACATGATATGTACTAGTTTAATACTACCACACTACTGCTTCCTCCAGACTTCATTAACTTTCAATTCAACGGGAGATCATCTGCCATGAGTACTTGTTTTCGTTGATAGTGACATTTTTGGTGCCTTTTGTGGATTGTTGGAATACCTAATTATTTGTATTTTAACGTAATCTGTGATTGAGGTAATCAGTGTCAGCTTGCATCAAATTGGTACCTGCTCCAGATCATCATCTTCACCTATCCATAAATCTCCATCAATCCATATCTTCAAAGACTTAAAGAAGCTCTGAAGCAGAAGATCTGATGTGCAAAACATTAGATTACCTGCAGAAACTCGTACAGAAAAGTTTGAACATTTAAGTAACAGGGTATAGCAATTCCAATCAGTTGCATGTCAATTACAATAAAATGAGACCACATCAAGGGAAGATAAAATGGAGTTTTCAAGCGGCTTAATTATTTGATAAATCAACGATTCAGATCTAACTAGCGCGTTCAAATTAATTAAATCCATATATTGTATAAGATACTTGATCACTTCTATCATCATGTTCTGATCAATTCTAGATCAGATGCATACCCATCTTTCAACAGACCCCTCGTTTTATATGCCTATTAGAGGATGGGAACTTCAGTTTCCCCTCTTTGGGATTCCCAAAAGAAGGTGAAAGCTTTATATGGAAGAGTGGAGATGGATTTGGACACTGACTCTGAGTCGATGGCACTTTCTTTGGCCTCGTGTAAATTGCTCATGTTCAAACCTCTTTAGTAGTCAACAACATGAGACTTGAATATGCACCATCACTTCTCTAGAGAAGTTATTGGAAGATTAATGAATGAATACTCATCCATTAATGAATTCTAACTCGGATGAGTTTTCGTTAAACCGTTATTCTTTGAAAAGTTATAACATATGACTTTATTCTATGGGATTGAGTGTCAAAATTGTGATAGTTAGAGATAGATAAAAATGGTATAAAGAAATAGTTTGGTAGTTGAAAGTGGGATAGCTAAATCTCCAAACTTGCTGGAATCTAATGCTAGGATTGGTCTTATGGTCCTTTTCCTCCAAGAACAACTTTTTCTAATGCATGTCCTGGTTATAATCCTAAGAAGATTGATAACACATGCCTTTGCCATTTCTCTGACCAAGACGTTTTTGGGATTTATGGACTCAATTTGCAAGTTCCTAACCACAAGAACTGGACTCCAAAAAACCAACAGCACGAGGAGATGAGCACCAATTCTTTTGACTATTAAAACGCCTGACGTAATCTTTAAGGTTTGGTGGGTTCAGGTGCGGCAATATCTCCAGAATTTCTGCAAGTCTCTTTTCATGGCCGGCTTGGATGGTTTCGATTAGGTGGACAAAAAACCAAACATGTGTTTCCACCAGTGGTTTACATTTTGATCTCATCTTCAGAGGAAAAACATGAAGTTTTTCTATAAATAGGACAAATTCTCTTCAGAGAACAGAAGCTGAATGTACAGGGGCGATCTGACCTCAGAGAACACAAACCATGGCAGCAGAACTGAAGATGGCATTTCTTGCAGTAATTGCAACAGCTTCTTTGTTGCAGAGCTCAGTTGCTCAGACGAACCATGTAGTTGGAGGCTCCTCAGGCTGGACCATTCCTAGTTCTGGTTCTGGTTCATACTCCTCTTGGGCTGCAAACCAGGACTTTTCTGTTGGAGACACACTTGGTAACCTCACAATCTGTTAAAACTCGTTAGGTAGCTTGAAGTGTCAGGTTTTGGTATGAACTGGGTTGTATAAAAGATATGATCTTTCAAACCTGTTGCTTACTCATTTTGCAGTGTTCAATTTTGCAAATGGGATTCATGATGTTGCCCAAGTCACTAGGTCAGATTATGATGGTTGTTCTACGATCAATCCTATTTTCTTGGAGACCACAAGCCCTGCTAGTATCACACTCAATTCTACTGGAGAACACTACTTTATCTGCAATTTCACAGGTCATTGCAGTGCGGGTCAAAAAATGATGATCAATGTCAGTGCAGCTTCTTCTTCTTCTTCTCCAATCTCCTCTCCTTCTCCAGCTCCTCAAGGGAGTCCTTCACCAGATTCCACCCCCTCACCAGCACCAGCACCAGCACCAGTGCCAGTACCAGTACCAGTACCAGCACCAACACCAGCACCAGAACCAGAACCTGCCACAACACCTTCTTCATCACCTGCACCATCTAGATCGTCAGTAACTTATACAGTTTTAGATTCTCTGGGCTGGAATATCCCTTCTAATGGTGCTGCTGCTTACCAAACTTGGGTTGCTAACAAGAACTTCATGATCGGAGACATACTTGGTGAGTAATAACCAAATAACCAGGCAATTGTTTCAAAGTGTGGTTCACTGGAATTAACCATTCCTCTAACAAGTTCATTATGATTCTCAGTTTTCAATTATGCCAATGGAGTTCACAATGTGGCAGAGGTCACCGAGGAAGCTTATAACTCTTGCAACACCACCAACCCCATATCTCTCAGCTCCACACCACCAACAAGAATTACTCTCACCACTCCTGGTGAGCATTTCTACATCTGTGCTGTGCCTCGGCACTGTTCTCTGGGCCAACTTCTGGCCATCAACGTCAGTAGAGGAACCGCCAACACCCCACCAGACTCTTCTGAGACTCCTCCATCCTCCACCACTCCATCTCCCACCCCTCCTCCTCCAGGAAACTCTGCTCCAGCCCTTGGTGTCACCAGTCTCATTGCCACCATCTTCATCATTTTTGTAGTGTTGTTGTACTAGATATTTATAGCCTTGGCTAAGAATTGATTAGTGTGATATAGACTTTGTTTCTATCAACAATCAACCTGTTTTCTTAAGCAATCTGAACATTCTAATTCAAGAAGGTGAGAGTTTGAGTTACGAGATTGCAGCTCACCTTAACTTTGAGAAAAAATAGTTTCATAGAGAAAAGGAAAGAGAAAAAGCAAAAAAGGAAAGTAACAAAGTACATCTGTCACTTGATGAACTATTCATTACACATCCGAAAAATAACAGTTGCTAATTCCATTCATGAAAATGGAGGTCTCTTTGGTTTGTTTCACATATAATACACACAAAAACCATTTTCACCATATGCCCCATATTTTTTTATTAGTTAACTAAAATAAAGTGAAAAAAAAACTGTACTTTAGCGCCTGCAAATGTTAGAAAACCTGAAATTTGAACTTTTATGCATTATTTTTTCATTGCCAAAAGTAAATAACATGCAATTTCCCTAGTACCCTGGAAAAGCCTGACTTGACACCCCTTGAAGTCCACCTTAAATGGATGATTTCTTTCAACCAATTTCTTCTTTGGTAATGGAGTGGAAACAAAGATTTCAATGCAAGAAGAAGCTAATCAGTAGCTGAAGTAACAAAGCACACTTCATATCTTGTCCTGGCTTCGACAACACTTCCACTATTCTGGGACTCCACCGCTTCCAAACACTTTTCCTTTTTCCTGAAGCCCCATGGACGGACTGTCCAGGTTTAAAGCTCAAGTGATTCCATTTTCAACGTCATTGATGTTCATAGCATACATACATCACCCAGAAGTGTCTACTCTGCAAGCACGAAATGGCTTCCAGACACCGAATGGAAAGGTTACCGTAACAGAAATGGGGCAAAAGGGTAACATATAAAGTGCTACCCCTTTAACCTTATTAAGCATGCAGCATAGGGTAGTAGTTATAGATTGCTATTCTAAACAATCACCAAGTGCCAGTAAAAGTCATTCACACATGCATGGACAACATAATTGATAATAGTTTGAATGCTTATCGACAAAGTCAAATACCTCGATTGACTTGGAGAAGCTCCAGATGACCTTAAACAAGGTTCATGCAACCAAAATGGATATCCTGGTTACTCATCTGACTGAAGCTTTTCACGAAAGGCATCAATGGCCTCTAGAACTCAATCATGCATTAAAAAGACTCACGCCAGGCTGCAAATTTCGGAACTTCAACATTCCTGAGATCAATATGCAGAGTATATGCAGGAAGAAATTTCTTAATATATACTTCTAACCCACATTCTTGTGAGCGTCTCATCTTGCCTTCGGTGGGTTAATCTCTTTCATGCCCTACTGGTATAGACAGACTACTAGGCTACTTGTTCTCTTACCATTCTAAGAAGTTACTCAGCAAGGCCTTCATCTACAGTGCAAAATTGAAACAGTAAGTCGACAGCAAAGACTGCACCTGCCAATTACCAATATAAAGATATGTCAAAGAAGAAGAAATGGGAGAAAGAAAGCATTTTTTTTATTACCAATTGCAGTGAAATGAGGCAGGAACTTTTAGAGGGAATGCAACTGTTTAGGTGGACCCCCAAAGAATGCACTTCTTCTTCTCTTTTTTCCCCTTGCAACGTCAACTTGATATATTTCATAGGCCTATAGATAACTCCGGGGACATTTCATTGAAATCTGATCTATAAGATAATGCCGTTGCATTTTCCTGAAGCAAAGGAAGAAGTTTATGCAACGTAGATGAGCCATGCCATGACATTCTCCAAAAGTGGGACCTTTCTCTTCCATGTAGTCCCTTTGTTTAGGTTCTTGCAATTCTCCATGGATGATAGACTTGCTCCACTAGCCAAGTCCTCATTCAACTAAGCAGTGAAGTTAAACAAGAAGCTAAAAGACAACAAAGTCCTGAATTTATGGATGACATACTTTCTTCATTAGCCAAGTCCTCATTCAACTAGGCAGTGAAATTAAAAGCAATAAGCAAAACAACAATAAATTCCTGAATTCATC
Source organism: Erythroxylum roraimae (assembly GCA_027568915.1). Taxonomy (NCBI): domain Eukaryota; kingdom Viridiplantae; phylum Streptophyta; class Magnoliopsida; order Malpighiales; family Erythroxylaceae; genus Erythroxylum; species Erythroxylum roraimae. The sequence goes on from JAOSBL010000211.1 coordinate 348,445, forward strand.
CAATAACATCCGAAAGGATACTATAGATGAGTTAGTTTCCTGATTCCAACAACTCTAAGAACAGTTACAAAAATAGGAATCAAACTCTGAATTTCATTAACATGTCACTTCTCTTGCTGGATCTCAACTTACAATCTTGCTGCTACTGAGTAGGTAGTGTGAGACTGATTACAAAAATGAGTTTGCAAAAATGGTTGCCAGTAGAATCTCAATTTCCAAATATATACACTAAGACGAGAAAATAACCCTACAAACCTGAAATTCTATTTGACTGATGACCAAAATTGCCCATTCTCTGCGTTGTCACTGAACGGTGCCTTGCGCTTTCTGATTGTTGCATCTGATCTTCTTTATTTGCAAACAACTTAATGGAACAGGATTCAAGGGGTTGATTAGGACCCCTACCAGGAAAGCAACAGAACTCGTTGCTGTTGTTGGTCTGTGGCAAAAGATCAACATACATGCTCTTATCTTGGGAGCTGCTTGAGGCAATACCTACAGTTTCTCGAACCAAACTCCTTTCCATGTTAAGACATGTGTCTGAAACAATACTCAGCCTTAAGGACAAGTCAAATTCTCTCCCATGTGGCTTCTCATGTGTGTCCCTGAGATCTGTCTGTGTGGTGCTCCCTGAAGCAAGTTCATCACCAGAACACGATAGAAAGTTCTGCAGGACACCCACTTCAGCAGGCTCTACAACCGATCTACCAACAGATTTACCAACAAATAGAGTGTTAAAGTTCATTTTCTCCGGGACTTGGGAATTCAACTGGGACTCATCCATTTGATACTGATGTCCATAATACAAGGGATAAACTGAACCCAAGTTCAGCTGCATGTTATTTTGTTGGCCCATATTAGTTTTCCTAGCTATTAAACCAGAAGAGGGGACATTTCCATAAAGGTAAGGGTAACTGCCAAGAGGTGTGATAGTACCAGTTCGAGTAGTAAGATGGTTAGATTCTAGAACTGGAATGACGGAATTAGTAGAAGTTGTAGCTCTGGCAAAATTTAATTGATTGCTTGAGTGAAGTAAAGGTAGCTGAGAACATCCTTCATTACTAGCTTTTTCTGAAACTCTATAAGGTGGGGGCGAAGGTTCGTGCACTCTTGGGCTGAGGTAACTTCTGACATTGCTATGGCGTTGGCTTCTTGAAGCTCTCACAGGAATGCAGCCCAGATTGAGGGCAGCTAAACATATTTTCAGACAAACATATATGATTTAGAACAACAAATCTAGATAAACCAAACTGATTAAAGAGTCAAATGAATCAAGCCAGCTAATGCATGGTTTCAGAATCTGGACTTACTGAACACCAAAGTCAAATTTAAACAGCAGCAAGTAAACTAAGTCTTCAGAATTTTTAGACCACTATGCAACCAAAATGAAAACAACCAATAAGAAGTCATTACCTTCAACGCAAGGAGGCAAAAGCTCTCCAGTTTCGCTGCTCTCATCTCTCCGGATAATGGTATCAACAGCATCATTGAGACGGTCCCACACTGTTTCCGAGTCCAAATACTCGGCCTGGACCATAAAAACACACACTTTAAAACAAAATGAAAAACGTCGAGCAATATGCAAGCACAACCACCAAGAGGGAAAGCACCTCAGAGTTGGCCTTGGAGTACATGATCTCCTCAGCTCTCAAGACCACAACAGGCAGCTTCTCTTGCCATTCTTTGTTATTTCTAGTTGCAGTACTGTGAGTCTTATTCACGACCCTAATCAAGAAACACAAGAAAACTTTTTTAAAAACTCACCATGTACACAAACTTTCAACTTGGATCCAAGAAACCAACAAAAAATGGAGAAAGATCCAGAACCTGAAAATTTGCTGTATGATTGAACCTCTCATCGGCTGGTGCCTCTCGCTGTGCCAAGCCTTCTTCACACATTCATACGGTCTCGGCCCTGGCCTTGGCATCTTTTCACCAACCACTCACTCACTTCAGATCCCACTCTCTCTCTCTCACACACAAAGTTTGAAGATGTTTAAGCTTCTTACAGTGGAGATTACACAACTACATGGATATATATATATAAGGGTCACTTCACTTTCAAATCAGAACTTGTAGTTCGCAAGTTGGGGTAGTAAAAGTGGTAAAAGAGAAACAGCAAAAGAGTGGAGGAGGTGTTCCTTTCCCACATTACCTTCAACAGTTTGGACTTTGGAGAGATTAACGCACAAACACACTTATTGTACTTGCAGTCCTACTTTTGGTTTGTGAAAAAGCACAATGTTTCTCTCACAAAGTGGAGGTGAGTATCAACTCTCAAACACAAAAAAGGTAGCCCCTTTGATCATAATCAAAGTATTATACATTAAAAATCCAATCTTTCTTCGCATTGAATTTCATGTCCGATGTTGCTCAGGACACAGCTAACAATGACATTTTATCTTACACCCCATAAGCTCTCATGTAAAACTTATTTCCAAGTTAGTTATTTTAGTTTTGCAGAAGATTTATTATCTTATATTTTAGTTTAAAATAATAACGAAATACATATAATATAAATAAATATGATTAACATAATGACCAAACTCACATCTTAAATTCGATCTCTTAATAAATTATTCGTTTAAGTCAAATTTAATTAATACAATTTAAATTTAATAACTAAATTAAATTATTTTATACATAAAATTTAATTATTTATATTTCATGTATTTTATCATTTTCTTAATTGATTTTTTTTGAAAAATAAAAATAAAAAGAATTTAAAAATTAAAGAGTTTCTATTTAAAAAAAAAAGAGTAGTGTTAGTTATGTTAGTTAAGAGAAATAACTTTGACTATACATTGAAAAAAAATCATAAAAAAAACACAAAAGGAAACAAAGGAGGAAAAAGAAAACCACTAAATTAAAAAAAAAAAAGGTAGCGTCAAGAGGAAGAATCCTCTACATTGGAAGCAACCTCCTCCAGTACAACTCCATCGTTATCATCATCGTC
>JAOSBL010000211.1:401997-414303 GCA_027568915.1 Erythroxylum roraimae
GTGTGCAAGCTTCAAAGATCCATTTATGGGGGGTTTCACGGGGTTGGTTTATGTTTGGTGTAATCTGCAGAATCGTACTAGATTGGCTTTTGGTCTTCTGGTTTGGTTCTTGGTAACCACGGCCGTGCTGGTTAAAGTTGGGATTTATACTTCATCATTATTTCTAGTTTCTGATATTACACCATTAAAAAAGTACTTATTATATCATGAATAAGGTAAGAAAGTAATATAAAAATAATACTAAAACTTTATGTAAACCTTTTAATAAAATAATTGAGTACAAGTTGCACCTTTCTTCACTTTTTAAAAAAATATTTTAAAAATTAAGTTACTTTTAAGTAGAAGCAGTAGTTGTAATGTCAGACAGGTTAAAATTAACAATCTAATAATTGAGAAGTAACAAAAACTTAATTTCGTTGATGTTACGTGACCTATGTTTGATTACACACAAAGTTTTTAATGAAATAGAATATAAATATAAATAGACGTTGTATTAAAAACTTATTATTTGGGAGGGATAGAAAGGTTCATAATGTAATATAGTGAAAAATTATCTGGAAGATGAATAGAATGTACGTATAATAATAATAAATGACAATTCTATCCTTGATAAAATAAAATATATGTTAATAGATATAAAACATAGGATTGAGGGTATAATTGGTATTATAAAAAAAATGCTGAAGGTATATTAATATTAGGTAGTACATATTTATCATTTTATATTTCTTCATAAACCTCTCAATAACTCGTTTTTATCATTTATGATGGAATAAGATGTAATGTGAAACTTTCCCCTTCCATTATTATTATATTTAATTATATTCTATCATAAACCTCCTTCCAAACGGTGGAATATTATTACATTATGTTAAAGAACGCTCAACCAAGATATCACTATAGAGACATTAAAAAGATAACATAGTACTGTAAATAGTGAGATGAAGAAGTTTGGTCCTTTAGCTTGTCAATTATGGGCAAGGACAACTCTCCAATATTTCAGTGGACCATGTTTCCAGCTATGGTTTCTTAAAGTTGCATTTTCTGCAATCAGAAGTGAAGCTAGAGACGAATTTTCTTGTCTTCTTTTTGGTAATGAGTAGAGGAAAAAGACAAGATTTTATGGTGTTCATGCAAGAGTATACAATTTACACAAATTCACATGTCAACATTCAACTTTGTATTGTGAAAGGTGAAATCGCAATAAATAAAAAAGATCCCAACTTTCCAGCTTAAAAGTTCGAAATTTGCTGTTTTATATTCTCCTCGTTATCTGCGGTGTGTGATTCATGAGAATATTTACTAATAACTCAACCTTATAAATCAACATTTATATATGCACTTCACTCTGTACCCCTTAAACCCTACCTTATACCCTCCCATTTCATATCAACAAGTGATTTTAGTCCGCATGGGATGACCCCCACCAACCATTCTTTCAACTTCAAGTTCAGAGACTGATGAGAATGGATACTACTGCTTGATTCCATAGATAGATAGGTGCAGCTTTGTTTCTCTGTAAAAAGTAAATCCCACCATATTGAGGAATAAAACCAGTTTATGGAATGTAGTGTCCAACAAAGGTTGTACTTTTCCCTCCCTCTGCTGATTGTCTTTTTTCTGGTGTTTTGAGAGAAGATAAGAGAGTATACGAGCAGTTGGGAGGGGAGGGGATTCAAGTTAACTTCACGAGGTGAAAAGATAATGTTTGTTAAAGGCAAAAGGTACAAGAATCAAAAGAGATAATAATGCAAACCCAATAGTCATACCAACTTATAAAGGACAATCACAAGAGTCGATATCAACTTTCCTGTGGGAAACGTCCTAAGCCAAGCCCCAGCAATCACTTGGCGTTTTTCGTATGACATTGGCCTGAATATGCATATAGTTTGACGAACCTAACAACAACTTCAATTCGGAGAACATCAATAAGTAAGAATTAAACATGCGATATCCCATCGAGGTGGACGTATACCAATCATTTTCTGCCATTTTCCAATCCTGTTGAATTTTCTACGGAAACTTCAGAAAAATTGTAGGAGCAATTTGTCATGTCTTGCGGCACTGTTTTTGTTTTGTTTTGAGTTGCTATCTCTTAAACTTGTTTGCTTTTAGTACTCAATTTCTACACTCACCACATTCAAGACAGTGCTGTGATGCAACAGCAAGAAGCTTTTTGTGATGTGAGACTGAGCGCCCATTACTAATTGCCTCCCCAATCATAAAGAGTATGATTATTTGTTTATCCAGCATAGACTTCAGAGCAAGGACAAATTATTATATCCTCGATCTCAAAAGCAAAACGTGCAATGGGTCTGACGGTAAAGGTTTAGTTGGACTGAAATGTAAAGTTGTGGGTAGCTCAAAGAATCCGCAACTCAAAATTCATGTTTTTGTCTTTGTGTTCCAGTACCCTCTATGGGGTTAGTGATTACATGTTGATCGATGCCTGCAAAAGTACTCTTCTTGCAATACTCTAAGCATCTAGCTGTTCTTTCAGTTACCTGTAAAGCTGAGTAAAAATTCAGAACTCTTAAACGAGCTATTCTCTAGTCCTGTTTTTCGTTTCTCAGAGAATCATCAATTCGAATATGAACTTTAAAGTAATTGAATGAATTAGGGAAGCTTTGTAGATGCAGCAGATTAAGATCTCTTACAAATACTATTAAAAAGAAAATTTCTGTAACCTGTTGGTTCTCATCAAGTCCTAACACCAAGTGTAGGGACAAAGGTAGGCCCTCAAGGACTGAAGATGGGACTCACATATATACTTGCCACGTTTACGTACTTCCAGTATCTGACTCTTGATTTATAGCTGCTCTCCACTTATCTGCCACATGAAACTTGCTGTAATATTCCATACAGAAAAAAGTAAGTGGAACTGAGATTTGGCTTACTTTTACATGAGGAGATGTTAGGGGGAGCTAAAGTGAAGCAATTCCGGGCCCTCCAATCAATCCTCTTTTGAACTTGTTAAAGTTCAATAGTGTTAATCAACTAAAGCAGCAGTTGTCCTGCTACTTTGCAAATACAGTAGTATGACATGACAACACTCATGCAACAACACTCACGCAACTCTTCTCTCTATATAAGCTGTTACATTTGAAGTTGATAGCCAGAGCGAGACAGAGATGGGAGATGAAGAACTGAAGCCACGGATCAAGAAAGGATTATGGAAACCAGAAGAGGACTTGATCCTGAAAACATATGTTGAAACTCATGGTGAAGGCAACTGGGCTACTGTATCTGCAAAATCAGGAAAGTATCAGTCCCACTGTCTTCAAAACATTGCTTACGATATCATTACATCATATGTACTCCCCATCTCCATTGCATTCAGTTTGTTGGACTAATGAAAAACATTAGTAACACAGGTTATCGTGTGCAGATTATTCTTAGCTCACAGAACGTACTTACCGTCTGTTTTTTACTATTTCGTGCCCATATATTACAGGTTTAATGAGAGGTGGGAAGAGTTGCAGGCTACGATGGAAGAATTACTTGCGACCCAATATCAAACGTGGCAGGATGACGGAAGAAGAAGAAGATCTTATTATCAGAATGCACAAGCTTCTTGGCAATAGGTAAGTGCTTCTTAGAACCAATACTCAAATGCACAATCTTGAACGTTCTTGGAGTCCTGTTTATACAATTCTTACGTGTCTAGATGGTCGCTTATTGCTGGTCGACTTCCTGGTCGAACGGACAATGAGGTAAAGAACTACTGGAATACCCATTTGAACAAGAGATGCCTTCACGGAAAAAGAAAAAATATGGAGTCTAGCAACCACCAGAAGGAAGACTGCAGTAGCAACATCCGTTCATCAAAACAAAGGAGACACTGTCAACTAGGAAACTCGAATCCCATGTTCAGTACAGACCCTCTAAGCACTCCCAAAGAATTGGATAGAAAGAAAGAAGAAAGCAGTGTCAGTGAAACTTGGATAGAGAAGGCTCAGACAGTGAACTACTACATTGAGTCTCCAATAAATGTCATGAACAATGCGACATTTGTCAACGACGACGAGCCTATCACAGCATACTTTGATTCCTTCCTCTGGTACGAATCCTTATTCGTTGGCAATGATGTTGATATACATTCCGAGACAGGTGTAGAATCAGTGATTTGAGCTTTCATCGTTGATCTTCTTATAGGGATGAAATTTTTTTTCTGGGGAGAGTATTCACTTTTGTCTGTTGCTTTGTGCTCCATGACCATCCTGTTCTGTCGAGGAACATATGATGAACAATAATAAAACTATAATTGCTCAAGAAGAAAATCAGAATAGATGCTGAATTGAAAATGAAAAACACAATCATCACCTGTCTTTAGTGCAGGCTAATGCAAATATGAAAATTGTGTGAATACGAGGGGAAAAGATCTGATTTGAAATTTGAAAAGGGAGATGAAATCTCCTCCCTTCTTCCACCCGATGCTGAGGGAATAACTCAACAGCCATTGCAGATAATCAAACTTATATTTGAAACCGATGCTATGATAACATTTTTGGACGATCAAATTATCTTTCTAATATTGCAATGAAAGATCACACTACTTCTCCAAAGCCATGAATCTACATCCTCGAAATATTATATTACCAAGATTCCTAATAGAGAGGTCGCGCTTACAATACTTCATCCTGATGAGAATATAAAGGCTTTTCCCGTTAGCAAGAGGCAACGATGGAGGAGCTCCAAGAAGGATGAAAGCAGAACCATTCTCACCAGCACATATACACAACTTCTGCTGTAACACGTAGCATAGTCTCGGATTGTTCATGAAAGGGTTAAAAACGAAGAAAATGTGCAATACCTGATTTCGGCTTCATCTTAACTTTTGAAGCGGTTTTTGTGACCAAAACGAGCTCCAATCTCCCGGGATCTTAACGGAAAATGTTCACTCATACGTGGTTATCGTCTTTCTATAGTTTTCTTAATACGTAGACGCTTTTAACGGGTTAGAGGATCCGTATGCTTACGAATGACATGAGCAACTGCAGGAGACCTTAACCTTTATTTATAGCTTCCATATCGGACTTCTCCATATCACAACCCGATATAGATCTGGTCCACACTAATCTGGATCCATTTTCTTCCTAGCTAGACTTCGACCGATTGATTTAGATTATTTATTGGGCCACTTTATTACCTTTATCTGGATCAAATTACGTAACTTAGCTGATAAGTTATTGAATAACCAAAAATTACAATTAATAGTAGTCCAACATAATGAGAAAGGACAAATTTGTCCAACATTCTCCCCCTTAGATAATTATTAATTACAGTTTTGACTCAAGTTTAAAAATAGTTTGAAAACTCGGTTAAGTCATGCTACTGTATTGGTACCAAATTTAAAAATTAAAAAAAATATTTGATCTAAAGGTAATGAAAGTCCAACATTATGTCCTGCAAGGCTTTTGATACCAAAAAATATCAAACACGTGTCATGTGTGACACAGGTCTAATATAATCACGAATATCTAATACCCTTCTAACATGAATGGGAAAATGGAGTGTGACAAACTAGGATGATACCTGTATGATCTAATATGTATTATCTTCGTTTGTAGGTCTCGATTTCTCCAACTTTATATTAAACTGCATGTGCTAAACTGTAGCAGAGAAATCCTGTTTTCTCTTACCAAATGCTAAACAACATTAGGAAAACCTTGTTTTTCTCTCACCGGATACTAAACAACATTAGAGAAAACATTTATGTTCTCCAACTGAATGCTAAACTGCATGAGAGAACCTTTATAGGATTATACCTTATATCTCCCTATGTCATGTCAAATTTATGGATATCCGTACTAAACTGTATGTGTCTAAATGACATAGGCTCAAGGTCAATCTTTATAAATGCCTAATGACCTTTAAAATGCTTAAGATTAACACAAATCTTAAGACTTTCATATGTATTATGAGTATACATAAGAACAGTTATTACTGAGAATAAAAAGATGATCATCTATATGAATAAACAATTATAATGTCATAATACATTAAAATGTACAAACTTTTAAGGAGCAAATACAATGATTCCTAACTATTGTTGTCTAAGGACCTTAATACACCCATACTGGATACATGTTTAACAAACACCAATAGGTAAAGTCCTTTAGTCAATGGATCAGCTAACATCTCCTTAGTCCTGATATGCTCCACTTTGACGTCACCTTTCTGAATCAACTCCTTTATGGTCAAGTATTTGACCTTTAAATGCTTAGACTTTGTGATATTTTTGTTGTTGTTACTGAAAAACACTACAGTAAGATTATTACAATATAATCGAATGGGTCTAGCCATCGAATCTACCACAAACAACTCAGAAATCAAGTTTTTGAGCCAAACCGTTTGTGTAGCATCTCTATAACATGCAACAAACTCTGCACACATAGTCGATGAAGTTATTAGTATCTGCTTGACACTCTTCCACGATACTACACCATCTTCCAACATAAAAATGTACCCTGAAGTGGATTTACGATCATCCAGACACATAGTGAAATCGGAGTCTGTATACCCTGTGAGGTTTAAATCGTTGACTTTTTTATATGTCAACGTATAATCCTTGATACTCATTAGGTATCTCAACACTAATTTAACATCATTCTAATGGCCTACACCTGGGTTAGCCAGATATCGACCCAACAATCCAACAACAAATGCAATGTCCGGTCTAGTGCATACCTGGGTGTATATCAGGCTACCAACTGCACTAGAGTACGGGACATTCCTCATAGCCACTCTCTCAATTTCATTGTTTGATCAATGTGCCAAAGATAATCTCTTGCCATGAGAGATAGGTGCTACAACAGGTTTACAGTCAGCCATATTAAACATTTGCAGCACTCGCTCAATATATGCTCTTTGTGAGAGACTCAATGAGTGTTGAGATCTGTCTTGGTGAATTTGTCTATCAAGGACAAAAGATGTTTCACCTAAATCCTTCATGTCAAAGTGTTTGGCCAAAAGCTGCTTTACCTTATGCAATATGGTCAAATCATTTGACACGAGTAAGATATAATCCACGTACAGTAATAGAAAGATAACTTTGCTCCCCCTGATCTTATAGTATAAGCATCTTTCAACTTTGGTTTCCACAAAGCCGAATGAGGTCAAAACCTTATCAAACTTTAGGTACCATTTTCTGGAAGTTTATTTCAGACCGTATATTGATTTAGTCAACTTACAAACTTTGTCAGTTGCATCTTAATCCTGATTAGGTTGCTCCATATTGATCTCCTCATAAAGATCACCATTCAGGAAAGCAGTTTTAACGTCCATCTGACGTAATTCTATGTCATAATGAGCTACTATTGTTACATTGAAGTCAACTCCTTCTCTTTGAGTGAATCCTCTGGCAACCAAACGCGTCTTAAACCGCTCAACTTGACCCTGTGTGTCCTTCTTGGTCTTAAATAGCCATTTGCAACTAACAGGCCTGCAATGTTGAGGTAAAGCAATAAGCTCCCATACCTTATTATGCCTCATAGATTGCATCTCATCCTTCATTGTTTCCCACCACAAATCCGCATAGAGTCTAAAAACGACTTCAGTAAAAGTAACTGGATCCACAACATGTCTTATGTCATAATCTTACTCACCTAAATAGACTATGTAATCTGATGAGATAGTAGGTCACCTCTCTCTGATGGATTTGCACAACTGTACAGATTCTTGTAACTCAGAAACCTCTTCCTGAATAGGTATAGGTCCCTGTGCCTGCATAGGCATGGCACTCGGACCTTCATCCACCAAACCTGACGATATGAGGGGTGGATACGAAATAATCATAGTATCCGTCCTGCTATTTCCTAGAGCATATAAAGATCCTCCCTCATCATGGACATCGTATTCCAGAAACTTAGCCATTTGCAATTCCACTATTCTGGCCCCTCCTTCTCTATAGTAAAATCTGTAGCTCTTAGGGTGGTCGGGATAACCTACCAAATAGCAACGAGTGGAACGAGGTTGCAATTTGCTCTCATAAGGATTATATAACCTTATCTCAGCAGGGCAGCCCCACACACGAATGTGTGTAAGGCTTGGTTTCCTTCCAACCCAGAGTTTAAAAGCCATCTTTGGTACTGACTTACTTGGGACTCTATTTAAAATATACAATGTCGTCTTGATGGCTTCACCTTAACGGTATTCAGGTAAGTTAGTCTTGCTCTGCATTGATCTCATCATGTCTTTTAGGGTGCAATTACGTCTTTCAGCCACACAATTTTGTTCAGTACTACCTGGCATAGTGAATTAAGTCATTGTTACAACTGATTCCAAATACCCAACAAACAAACCGTTTTCTTGTCCTGTAACCCCGTGTCTGCCATAGTATTCCCCTCCTCTATCAGATCTGACAATCTTTATTGATTTTATCAACTGGTTCTCAACCTCAGTCTTGAAGATCTTGAACTTATAAAAAACTTCAAACTTTTCCTTAAGCAAAAATACATAGCGATAGCGGGAATAATTATCTATAAATGTCAGAAAATATCTAGCATTGCATAACGTGACTGTATAGAGATCACTAACGTCTGTATGTATGAGGTCCAATAAACTAGAAGCACGAGTTGACCCCTTTTTCTTTATCTAGGTCTACTTACCTCTACAACAATCGATACATATTTCCAGATCACTGAAGTCCAGAGTTGGGAGAATGTTATCCTTTATCAATCTCTCAACTCTCTCCCTGGAAATGTGGCCAAGACGTTAATACCACAACATATACGATGTTTCCTTTATGAAGGCTTTCTTTCGAGTAACAGGTTCGACAATATAATAAGGGGCATATATTTCGTTAGGAATAAGACACATTCTATATAATCTGTATGATAAGAAGACAGTTCTGATATGTCTTGCATTGATAGAAATATGTATAACCGAAGTATCAAATACAAAACGATAGCCCTTTTATCCAAAACTGATACAGAGATCAAGTTGCGTCTAAAAGACTATATAAAAAGTGTCTTGTAAAACCAAAACAAACCCCATATCGAGGTTCAATCTTACATCTACTATAAACAAAACATCCACCTCTTCATTGTTGTTGACCATTAGCTTCTCTCCTTTAATCGGCCTTCTCCTGGATCTAAACCCCTGCATTGTGGAAGTAACATGATTAGAAGCTCCACTATCTAACCACCAGGAACTTGATATGGTTATAACTACATTGGATTCATGGATCATATAGGCCAAGGAGTTACCTAATTAATAGTTCCTGCTTAACCTTCCATATCTTGTACTTTTAGTAATCGGCCTTCCTATACCCCTTCTTTTTACAGAAGAAGCACCTCATACTCTTTATGTCATGTAGGCGCTTATCAATGATGGACTGTCCAGTTTGAATATGTGGAGAGGGTTTGGGTCTCTTACCCTTACCCTTAGGCTGTTGGGGCTTATCCTTCCCCTTACCTTTAGTAGCAGCATACAGGGCTGTATAAGGTGAACTCTTAATCTTCTCCTTAGCTACAGCACATCAAGAAATTAAGGCATTGATGTCCCAAACCTCATCCTGAAAGATGTAGGATGTCGCCAACATCTCAAACTCTCGTGAGAGAGTATTAAGTGCCTGATGTATTATAAGCGTGGCAGGAATAGGTACATTAAGTGCCTTCAGCTTACTCTAAAGGTGAACCATCCTGATAATGTTCTCTCTAACGCCTCCTTCTCCTATATACCTCATAGAGAATAGCTCTTTAATCAAGGTTCTTTGCTCCGCATGAAAAGACACCTTATACCTCTGCGAAATGTTATCCATAAACTCCTTCGCTATGACCATATCTGGTAACCTACTAAGCAGATGATCTGGGATCAACCTTTTGATGGTCAAATAGCATATCCTATTTGACCGCTCCCAGATTGCCATAGTGTTGCTTTATCAGCTTCTGAGTTGAAATCAGTAAGTGGAGAAGGTCTCTCTATATGCATTGCCATGTTGACATCAGCCATCTCCAGGGCAAACTTAACATCCTTCTTCCACTTCTTGAAATTGAAACCATTTAAGATTTCAATTGTGATAGCATTGTTGTTTATAGAAAAGGTGACTGCCAGATAGAAAAGACAATGTAAAGATCAGTATAAATGCAGGATAACAACGATGCTCAAAGCATTAAAGCAGTATCTATACCGAGAATCCGATCACACATATTATGAAACACCTTTAGGCTGAATACATAATATATGCAATTACACCCCCACATAAAAGTTGATCAGAGTACAAACCATCAATTCTCATGACACTACCACCTTTGGATGAATAGATCATTTAAGCAACAACTTTCCTCCACCTAATGCCTTTATGTTCATCTTAAAACCCTATGTAAGACCAACAACTTTAGGCTGAATAACCAAATATAAGACTAGAGACATCCCCCAACATGTGAGCAGAACAATCCAAAATACTGACTTAGAATGCCACTTTGGTGACTACATCGTCTTCAGTACCTTAGAAAGTCCACAAACACAAAAGATACATCTTTATGTCATCCTCACATTCTAGATGGGCATAATGTATGTGAAAATCAGCTATGAATGCAAGTACTAAATGCCCAATCAAATAATCACATACTGGTACTGAAAACATTGTCTTTAAACTTTATTTGAGATTTTTATTTAAAAAATTCTCAATAAGAGTGACTTTCGCACTTTCCCGAATACTAAACCTACCACACGAGACACGAAACTTTTAGGGTCTCCCTTATGTGTAGTTCGGAGCATGCAAATGCATTCAAAATCAACTTACAACAGCTATAATACCTTTTTCAGGAATCTAATTAAAAACGTAATAAATCTAGAAAAATTTGAAAAATCACTTCAAAAAAATTCCCCTGGCCCAGAAACTGACTCAAAAAGACCCGAGGCAACTTTATGGGAGTTCTAAAATTTTCCTCTTTTTTTAATATCTGGTGGTAACGTTAGCATAGCAATGTGCGCTAACGTCAGCAGGCGGCATGCCTGCTCGTAGCAAAAGGCACTCGCGCGTAAATACACGCACCAGATGCGTCTAGCACGTGCTTCTCATACGCTCCCATGCGCTCCACGCGATCATGGATGACTGTGATTCATATACGTGGTGGTGCGTGCGTTAGTGCACGTGCCACACGCGTCCGTCACCTTGTGGAGTCACGAGGGAGGACGTGATTGGCGCATGCAACACATGCCCCAACCAAACCGCCTTAGGGTGGTTACTGTAGCACCGTCGAGCGCGTGCCTGATGATGCAATTGCCCTTCGATGGGGAGGGCGATTTTCGATGATCCCGGGACCAATTTTTCGCACTTTTTGGCTCTTTTTTCATAGCTAGCCTTATGTATACCACTTTCACATAATCATATATGCAAAAAAAAAGTGAATAATAAAATGATGAAAACTATAATAGATGAAAATCGAAAAATCTTTGTTTCCGATAACCCAATCATGTAACTGCTCTGATACTACGTGTAACATGTAGCATAGTCCTTATCATGTGTCTCGAATCGTTAATGAAATGGTTAAAAACGAAGGAAATGCGAAATATTTGATTTCAGTTCTATCTTAACTTTTGAAGTGATTTTCGTGGCCAAAACAAGCTCCAATCTCCTGGGACCTTCACGAAAAACGTTCACCCGCATGTAGTTAACAACTTTCAACAATTTTCTCAATACGTAAGCGCTCTTAACAGGTCAGAAGATCCATATGCTTACGAATGATATAAGCAACTGTAGGAGACCTTAACCTTTATATATAGCTTCCATATTGGGTTTCCCCATCACAAGCCCGATATGGGTCCGGTCCACATTGATTTAGATCATTTATTTGGTCACTTTATTACCTTTATCTGGATCAAATTACATAACTTAACCGATAAGTTATTAAAAAATTGAAAATTATAATTAATAGTTATCCAACATAATGAGAAAGGACAAAATTATCCAACATATGCTTCCCTCGACATGGCATCCAGATCAATGTGGCAACTGAGCTCATTAATGAATTTCAAGAGGATAATGTTAATTACGCCAATGCTTGCACAAATTATAAGAAAGCATAAATATATTGAAGATTAAGAAATTAATAAGGATACTAGGTAAATTTTCAAGTGGTCCATCCGTCTGCAACTTTAAGGGGGCGCTTGGTTCAGATAAGGTAATGGGAATGAATATAGTGAGGAATGAGAATGGATATAATCATTATAATTATGATAGTTTGTTAAATTGAAGGAATGATTACCATTGCCATTGATAGTGGTTGGTTTATAAAAAATATTGTAATTAATTAATTACAAAATGAATTGTATTTTAATTAATGAATGAATTATATTTTA
>JAOSBL010000211.1:421903-433342 GCA_027568915.1 Erythroxylum roraimae
ACTTGGCTTGTCGTTGCGGTTCTTCACAGTGTAGAGACTGACACTAGTACATGAAATGATGGTATTGTGAAGTTTTTTCTGATTATAGTTGTGGGCGTAACGTTTATTGCTCTGTGTGTATGCGCGTCTGTTAGTGTGTGAGAGAGAGGGAGTCTAATAATTGTATTAAGGATGTCCAAATTGGTTTCCAAATGATAATGTGGTGGGCCTGAGGAAATGGAGGAATATCTAGTATTATTGAAGTCACTAAGGGCACTAATAATGCGGTGGTAGGAAACTAGAGTACTGATTTTGGAAGAGCAGACTGAACTTCTGTGTAAAAGTACTATTGGGTGATTGGTGCTGCCCTTTTGTGTTGCTTTATAACTTGTGAGACAATTCAACTGTGGTACATCGTTATGAATTGTTGGAGTAGGGGCCATAATAGTGTAAAACTGTGAGCTGACACGCGTGAATTGGAAAGAATAGAGGGCAGTTTGGGGTTTTCTTCTGAGGGAGGCTTCTGCATGGAGCTAGTGGAGTATAGACTACAGAGCCGTGAGAGTACCCGAGGGCATGGTATTCAAACGAACGAAGGAACAAACAAGATGTGAACAATAATATTTAGACTAAAAGGAAGAGCAGGGCTGATGGAATCACGTTTAACTTGCGCAGTTTAAAAGAAGATTCCAGGATACGTTGGGTCATCGTTTCATCATCATGGGTTGAATTTGCCTGTTTAGTTTAAACACGTGGCCGTAATCTTGGTTCTCGGCTGTGCCCTGTCTCCGGGTCCGATCATTTCAGCAATTTACTTCACTGTCAACTGATTTGAATCTTTCATAGCCAACCCAGTTCCCTCTCTAGTATCATCTTTTGCTTCCATGTGCAGTTCTGCTGGTGATGTTTAACAAAGCAGCACTTTCTTCGTACGGTTTCCCATATGCAAATGTCATCACACTTTTTCAGGTACGTAACTTGTTAGTTCGTTTATATTTACTTCACCTTGGATTTATTCATTTATTGCAGCAAGTCGGCCTCTGACTTTTCAAGGGCAGTCATGAAGTAAGCTTCTGAAGTTACTTGATTTCATTTTCTCACAGCAGAAGACAGAAGATACACTAAGTGATAGCACATCGAACTACTATTTTCTATGGACATGCATCTCATACTTGTCTACCAAACCCGCATATCTTATGGACATGCACTGATGCACATCAATATAACTTCAATTTCACATAAGGATTATACAATGATAGTTTCCCTCGTACCAATACTCTTAAGTCTTAACCCCACAGGTCATTCTTGTTTATCAAACTTCCATTTTCAACTTTCTTTTAAGTTCGTGTTTCTTTGCGGTACTGAAGAAACACACTTCCATTAACCGTCCGACGTTTATGATGCTTTCAAAACTTTCTGCGTAACCTAAAATACCAATTGAATAATCCATTGTTAAATTGATCACCTGATTAATTTTCTGTAACTAGCTGATTTTATGTAAATTCTAGATGCTATGTTCCTGCACTTTTCTCTATGCAATGAAATTTGGGAATTTTATATCTTTTACAACTGCTGAACCAAAAAGCAAGTCTCCTCACCCTGCAAGGCTGGTGCCGTTTACGACAATGTGTCATACACTTCCTCTGGCGTTCTCATATCTGCTTTACATGGTACGTACGTGATAGTATCCATCACGATTGTATCTGCGCATAGATCTTCAGCTCTAATTTGAATTTTTTGCGTTTTTATCCTGTCCGGTAAAGCTGGTCACAATGGAATCTGTGCGTGGCATAAATGTTCCCATGTACACTACAATACGGCGAACTACTGTAGCTTTCACAATGGTTGTTGAGCATATGTTAACCGGCAAGAAATACTCCAAACATGTTATCTTCAGGTATATGTGCAATTATTTTATGTTGCTGTATGCCACTGATCTTCTACGAGCAAATGAAGTTTTATCTGTCGAAAGATTCATCAGTGTCCGTGTACAGTTATATACGATCTGTTGGAACTGCTAATTGCTTTAACCATTCTAGGAATTATTTTTTAATCAAAAGATCACTGTTCTTTAATCAATAAAAGAAACTTCTCTCTGATGTAACTCTTCGCATTCTAAATTCGGTGACTTTCCATTTCAATATTATATAACAGTATGCATAAGATATTCCTGTTAATAATACCACCTTTAACATAAAGAAAAATCTGATGATTTCATCAGTGTAGGGATCATCATAGTTGGTGCCTTCATTGCTGGAGCTCGCGACTTGTCATTTGATGCTTATAGTTATGGTGTTGTATTTATAGCAAACATCTGTACAGCCGTCTATCTTGCTTCTATTGTTCGGATTGGTAATATTGCATTCCATTTAGTTGGCATATTTGATCTGTTGTGTAAGGTTTGAAAGTACGCTGTTCTTACATATTCTCGATATTTTCAGGTAGATTTACTGGCCTTAATAGCTTTGGACTTATGTGGTGCAATGGTGAGATAAGGGAGACAAAAACTCTATCTGTTGATTCAATTATGGTTACTTAAGATCAACCTATTCATATATCTATTAATTTGCAAATTCTTGTGTGGTGTTTGTAGGTATAATATGTGGACCAATCTTGCTTTTTTGGACATTTGTAAGGGGGGACCTGAAAGCAATGATGAACTTTCCCTACCTACTACTCCCAGGGTTTCAGGTTCTTTCCTTTTGACCATATCTTTAAGCTTCTAAAGAGCACCTTTTTCTGCAATTTTAAGTTGTCTGATTTAGATTACTTCTTCATCTTTAGATAATCAATGAGTGTTTGCTAACTTCTAATGCTTGTCCAGATAAAATGTGCAGGATCCTTCACCCCTACGGCCCTGCACTTCAAAAAAAAAAAATGCATCTACTTGAACTCTGTACAATATCTTTTAAAAGCTGTCAGAAAAATGTCGTAGTTTATCAAGCTTCTATTCAGTTTACATCATGACCTCAATGCTAAGCCTTTAGAACCCAGGGAAAAATTTATGAGGCTAATCTTCAACTTTGCTTCATCTAGATCTTGTGCACATAATCAGCGTCGCATATTGATATCCACCTAGTACATAGCATTTTACAAGAAGATAATGCTAAACAGCAATAAAGGCAACAGCCTAATCTGATATATCTGTTTTGGAATGTTTTGCAGGCTGTGATGCTCGTGTCTTGCATCATGGCTTTCCTGATAAACTACTTTATATTCTTGAATACATCGCTGAATTCAGCTGTTACGCAGACAATCTGTGGTAATTTGAAGGTGAGTAGTTCTTTGTTTTTATTTTTTGACCGGCAAGACTTCAAACATGGACCCTACGAAGTAAAGGCATCATGTGACGTCGTATTTGACTAGGCAGGAGTTTACTGTCATAAATATATGGTTAATGCTCCCAGCTGTGTGCTCTTTCTAGCGAAGTTGCTAATATTGTCTTTTATTTGAGCAGAATAGTGATGAACCTCATATTAGTTATCCCATGTTACTGACACACAATAATATAGATAAGGCGCAGACTATGGGGAACAAGATTTTCAGATCCCGTTGATCTTTTCGATATTAAAACCATCATAGGAGAGACTGTTAGATTATCAGATTAATACGCTACTGTGATAAACATACTTTGACAGTTAGGAAGTGCTAGAATCTTTGTCCATTCTATTGTCTTGGAATGGACTGTAGAAAAGCTAGTTAGTTTTGATTAAAGTGGTTGTGGGAACAATTTAAGACCATGCTTGGCTATAGCTCTCATTTGCAGATCATTTTTTAAACATTATACTGCATCGTGTAGGACGTTTTGACTATTACACTTGGCTGGGTACTGTTTGGAGGGCTTCCCTTTGATCTGGTAAGCTTTTGATATTAAGTTCTGGGTGCCATTTACTGGATCAACTCAATCAACAGCTATTCTTATCTTCACCACTGTCCTCTGTCTTCAGTTGAATGTTGCTGGTCAGTCTCTTGGTTTCTTGGGATCCTGTTTGTACGCTTACTACAAGCTACGAGGGAGATGAACGCCATAGTTCCAAGACGCCAGTAACCTGGAGGTAAATATCTGATTAGGGTAATATTCTCTAGAAAATTTTGGCCCAACTCTTGTGCTTAAGGTTTCATGTACACAAGCAATAATAACAGGCAGGTTGCTGATCGAGTGTAAAAAAAAACAAGAAGCGTTTTTGGGCCCTTCAAATGACATTGACACAGGAAGTTGGTGGACAGAAGTGAAGCTATAACTATTTCCTTCTTTTGCTTTCCAATGTAGTGAAAATTGTAAACTTCTCTACAGAGTCCACAACGTGCACAGTGCTTTATAGCTTATGATGTTCTACTCAGGACTGTATTCCTGCTTGATATGAAGAAGCGGTATATCTGATAACTGTTTGATAGCTTCCCACCATAATAATTATGGAGATATCTTCTAGCTTTCTCCAAAAAGGACCCTTCATTTCCTTCTTTTCAAACAGAGACACCATTTTCTTGTGATCCAAATGGGTGGCTCTTTACGACTTTCGGATAGATTGCAACAAGCACTGACAGAGATATGAGACATTTTGATTGTGTCTCAGAAACTTTAATCATAGTAGTGTTAATAACAGAGTTTTAGTCTTGCAGGCTTGAGCTTCTGAAGTGGATACTTTCAGGTAATGCTCATGTCTCCTTCAAAAACAAGAAAAGAAAAAAAAAAGGAGGGTTCTGCGAATGACCCACATTCACTTATGGCTCAGTCTTTTGAAAAGCTAAATAGTAAATACTTCTTATTCTCTGACTTTATTTCCAAGAAAATGTTTTGGGAGATTCTAGGAGACTAAATTGCCTGCATGGATGGACATAAATGTCTCATACGCGGAGCATGGTAACGTGTGTGAAAGAGAGAGACTCACAGCATCTTGAGTTCGTAGAGAGGGAGGTGTGTTTCTTGTCTCCACAAGCTGACAATAGAAATTGGCCAAGTTGCTATGCATGATTGAAACATACCCACAATCTACTTCTCAAAAGTTTTAAAGTTTACTTTACATTCTTGCACTTTCTTGATCCGCATTTCATGCCTCTACACAAAATGCAACCATTGATGTAGGAAAAAGGCTTCTTCAACTTAGATTTCATATGGTCTATAAAAATGTAAGAAAAATGGGAACTTATGTTCTCTAAGTCTATATAACTAACTTAGATTAATGTCAAGGTCGAAAAGGAAGGAAATCTCCTTTAATCAATAGTTAGAAACTGTTATTCTGACCATATTATTCACATTTTGCCTTGCAACTACACACATTCATTACATTCATCAAAAAGCTGGGAAAAGAAAGGTCTTCACTTCAACCTTATACACGTTTGTCTTCCTCTTTATATGCTCAAACATCATTTTCATCACACGTACATTAAATCTCCTGTCGGGTTAAGCAAAACAATCAAACAAATGTAAAAGTTAATGTCATCTTCCTCTTTTGTCCTCAAAATTTGAGGTTAAACTTAAAGTTCCATTTTTTTTAATCTCAAGTCACAATCTTTAATCCTTCTTTTAACCCCACGGTCATTGTAATAGTGGTAGAGTACTAGTCTAACAAAATGGAAAGATAATGAAAAGAAAAAAAAGGGATAGCAAGCCCTAGGGTGTGGTGAGCAAAGAAGGGTGTGACTGTTAGAATTGTGGGAAGGGTTTTGAGGCGTGGGGAATCTGTTTTGGGTAGTGGCACGCGAACTTATCGCGCAAAATAATGAGTATGTGAGAGACAGAAACAAAGAGAAGAGGCTTTAAAGACCCTTTTACTCTTTTACACTTCCCAAAATCTTCAACGAAGAAGAAAGTCCGAGTCTTTCCCCTTTTAAAATAAAAGTAATACTAAAGAGAAATAAGCAAAATCAAGACGTGTGTCCCCTAGTTCAGGCCCAAGGCAGTGCTGCTTTATCGCCGGTGTCTCCGCTTTGTGATGTTGGGTTAATCTCTTCTTTGTTTTTTTTTTTTTTTTCTTTTTGCCTATTGGCTTCATGCGTTGTTTTGTATGTACGTGCGTGTGTCACTCTGTGCGTGTGTGTGTTTGTTGAAAGAAAGGTGAATCATATTTAGTACGTATCCTTCTATTCTAATGAACCGAACCTTCTTTCAAGACAATCCTTCGCTGACATTCTGCACTCATGTTCCCAAGACTTCATCTTTCTCTGTTTACACTCTCCATATATGACCTTTGGCTTTTGACCACCTTTAGACGTATAGCTACCTAATCTGTACACTACCAAGTGGCTACTATATATGCCTTGTTATATATCTTGAATCTTTTCGCCACATATTTGTAGAAAAGTAAGTGTCATCTTTAGTACCATACAAATGTCACAGGATAAAGAATCATCCTTTAGTTTCCTGCTTGATAAGAAATACAAAGGGGTGTGTTTAAATCAGCTAAGTATGTGCATTCTATAGTTAAATATACATGTGGATTGAGGTAAGACAGTTCAATGAGTACAGAAGCTACTTGTTAAAAGTACTGTATATATGGGGAACATATAAGCCAATTACCTTATTCTCTTTTACGCATAACCACGCTTAATAAAATGCAAGCATGATTTAGAAAGGTGGGTGTTAAAATAATTGCAGAGAGGTACAAAGAAAAAGGGAGTTGTTTTTGAAGGTGCTCATTTTATTTGGTGGAAAGGAATATTTTTGAAGGGGCATGCGTTTTGATTTTGTTGAGTACAAACTAAGCATGGCAAACCTTAAAAAGTAAGTTGCTCCCCTTGACATCATTCCACTCACCTTCTTCACCTTCCCATCCCGAGGCAGAAAACTTACCACTATTTATATTCTCTGCCTCTCCATCTCTTTGCCTCATCACTCACTCCTTCACAGTACTAAACCAATCCCACACCATTTGTCTCTCTCTCCCTAGACAGGTCTTAAATTGCTTATATGTGTTCTTGGTCCAGCTTCTCTCTTTTGTATGGATTTGTACGTGTTTACTAGCTCTATCATCTTTTATCATTTGTCTATTATGGAGGGTGATAGTGTTTCTTCATATCATCTTCGTAGTCTGTCTACCTTGAATCAAGTCTATTTTGATTTTGTTGATTATCATGTCCTGATCGTATAGTAGCATGTCAACTATACCATTCTTCAATGGTAAAGCTTTAAGCTTTAATTTTCAGATGTACATGCCAATGTTGCACGGTACCATTTCTGGTTAGGAGATAGGTATAACCGAATATTAGGGGGTAATGTATAATTTGATTTGTTTTGTTCTGGTTTATTTTTTCGCTGCTTCTTTGGATGGATAGATATATAAACATTTATATTTATGTGTGGTGTTTGAGATCCCAATGAAAGAATTGAATCATAGTTTTGTATTTGATGTTTATTTATTCTTCTCCTTTAGTATTATGGGACCTCTAAATGCAGCATTAGTATAGAAGTGCTTGATATTATCGACTCAGTTCGTGAACTATAATAATCACCATTCAAACTTCAAAGGTCTCACTTCACTGTAAACACCAACAAGACCACCACCTCCACTTCTTACTCCACCAAGCTACCATTCTTTTTCCCTACCAAGAAATAGCCCCTTCAATGCAACATATGGGGCCATAGCCAACTAGACTTAACACTGGTCTTTATCTGAACTTTTGAATCCCCCTTTTTTTGGTTGCTAAGTAGTATCAAGTCCTTGCAAGTCCAAAAGCTACAAAGCGTCTTTCCTAAAATCGTAATCAAATGAGGTTCATGAACATCCTTGCACGGTACGTCTCTGATTTCTCATTGACAGTAACCTTTTTTGCTTTCTGCAGAAGTGAATACGGTGGTCGCTGGAACAAAGAACCAAAAGTAAAAGCGATATTGGTGAGGTTCAATCCGAAGACGGATTTACAGATATAGTTGTAAAATACGATCTCAGATTGAGCCGCGCCAATATCACTTGTATATCTTCCAGTTGGTTTCACTTCCAAAACCGCATCATCAGTACTGCTTCAGGTTCTTTTCTTTAATTGTATGCCTCGTATGTATCTGTCAAGTACTGTCTTGCTAGGTAAAAGCAATAAATCAATAATACATACGTCTTACTTTATATTCTATGTACGTCTCGTACCAATATAGATGTTACTTGATACTGAATCAGGGTCACTATTCTTCTATATTCCCTTGACGGTCTGATGCATAAGTTGTGATCACTGTTTGATGTTCTCCTGGTTTCCGGGCATTTCTTTCAGGGGAGACAGGTATGCTCTTGCCGTGTGTCTCTCTCCCATTGCAGTTTCTTTTTTCTCGTTTGGGGTTTAAAACCCATTGCAGTTTCTTATCTGCAAGTTGTGGTCAAACACTGAACTGGATTCTCCCTGTCTAACTAATATTATACAATTTTTGCTAAGTGCACAATGTTACAACTCGTAACATCTAATGACTGGATGAGGAGTGTTTTAATGGAAACTCAAGAAAGTTATATCCTTTTAAAATGTATTATTTGTTAGGAATGCATATATAAGTGTCTTATTATGCTAATTGCTATCCTAAAAAAATTATTTTTACTTATAAATTTTAAAAAATCAGGTTTCTTAATTATAGATTGTTTCATATGAAATTTTCAATTCCATAACAAGTATTGCAATTTTCACATTAAAGAAAATTTCTATCTTTGAAATACATGTCCATGATCATTTCACAATTATATGTTCTAAGTAATGCTACATTATTTGTGCTGATTCCTCAGGATGAGGTATGCATAGATGAATGCTACATGTCTATATAGGTGTTGATAGATTTTTTTTATATCGAGTTTGATATTAAAAAAAAGCATGAAATAATCAATTTTGCAAGAAGGAAAGTGCAAAGAAAGCAATTATGCAATTTCTTGAATTTGTGTATGCAAAAATCAGATTAATATCTCAATTAAATAACGTGATTTATTATTATCTACATTATATAATCATTTTCTTGCGATATTTATTAAATATAATTCACTATATGATCATTATTTAGTGATTAATATTGTTAAATAAAAAATATTTTATTAAAATAATATCTCTTATTAGTAATGATAGCCATGACTTCAATTGTCTGATTTATTTTTATGTACTCAAATTGATTATTTTGTTTTTATCAAATATTTTACTTGTATAGTAACAATCTTTTTTAAAACTAAAAAACCACCTTAATATGGGAAAAACGTTATTGTCTTCTTCCCTAACCCTACTGTTTTATTACACAACATAACATTCTACGTATCGACCACTTCTGTACATCACGAGGTATAAACAGGACGGAGGCTGAACTATTCTGTATGCGTATAAAAATACGAGCATACTTGTCTGTATATCTTATAACGACATGAAAGATATCGAGGCAGGTTTGAGAAGGAAAAGTAATTGCTCTGTCTCACTCTCGCCTCCATCTCTTAAATACAAAGAAGACTTCGCCAACACTTCGAAGAAAGTTTTGTGTTCTTAGATTGAATTGTTCTGCCTTTGGTAATGAACATGTTACCTTAAAATGATTATCATTCTCTTGTTAGGTGTCAAAAGCTAAGTGGGCACAAAAACTAGTGAATGCCCACTTAGCTTTATGATCTTATTATTATTATTTAATAGGATAGTGGTGTCGAAATTATCAAAACTTGACAAAAAATAGGATTTATAAAATATATAATACAAATATAAAATATTTCATTAACTATAAATACAAATATTGGATCCTTCTCAAATATGTATGAATCCGTTTCTTGATATATGAATAAAAAAAGAAGAATAGTTATAATCAAATATTTAAATTTGTTCTAATTAAAATGTAGATATTATCCATAATTGTTAAAAAAATTATATTATTAATAAAATATCTAGATAAAAATAAATAATATTTAGTGTAAAGGTAAACACTATAATATGTGATAATTAAAGTAAATTAAAATATATGACTATAATTAGTTTAATTTACTTATAAATAGTTTTTTTCCATATATAAAAAACAAAGTCAAATATTTAAGTGTAAAACTTGCAAGAATTTCATTCGCATAAAATGTGTTACAGGCTCTAATCTTGAATGATTGAATTTTTTTCTTGATATATGCAGTAATAAAATGATGATTATTTATAAATGAAACATACTAATTATAATTATATATTTTAATTTAATATTTACTTTTATATTGTATATATTATTTATCTTCATCTAAATATATTATAACATATTCAAATTCTTTTAATATTTATGAATAATATTTAGATATTTTCTAAAGATATGTTGTAATGTATTTATGAATATATTATAACATATTTAAATTCACCTCGAGTGCTATTGCCAAGGTGAATAGAGTGTGAACGATTGTATTGAAAAATCACATCAAGTAAATTTTCAGCAAAGGCTAGAGGAATCACAAACGATCCCACTTAAAACCCAACCTTCTAAATGAAATTTTCCTAGACATGTAATTTAATAACACAATAATTTACTACAACTATACCCAACGATAGTTATTAAATAGACAAATAAAAAATATCAGAATTTAACGAGATTCGTTCAATTGTGCCTACAACACTACTAAATTGATATTTTATTATTTTCAGAAAATAATACAAGTAAACACTACAAAAAGAGAATTTTTATCTTACGAAAGACAATTTTAGAATGTTACATAAAGATGTAAAGCCCTTCTTTTATAGTTTAAAGAGACTCTCTCATCTTCACAATTTTTCAATATGGTATATCAAAATATGTCATAAGTCAACATATATATATATATAGATATATATATATATATATATTTAACCATTTGTATCTAATTTCTCCAATTTTAGTATTGCTATATGTTGGTCCCATGTACGAGTCATTTTTTCTTGTGCTACGAAGATCAAAAGCTAGTTGTTGACAAAATTTATATCCAATCTTGGGGATCAAAGATGGCAACCGGGTGCTTGTGTATATGTATATACAGGAAGCATACCATCAATGTAGTGAGATGGTCAGAATGCCCCTTACGAAGAGGCTCGTAAGAATTGTGAAAAGGTTCGAATTTCACTCTATATTATAATTAGATATGAATTAGATCGAATTCTGAATTTATGATTTGAATACGAATTCAAAATTTGAGTTTATTTTAGATATAATTATGTTACTTAAATTTAAAATTAAACTCAAATTTTAATTTTAATTAAAGTATGAACTTGACATAAAATTAGATTAAACTTAACTTTATTTTATAATTTTGAATTAAGTCATACTCTTAGACGTTATAAAAAATGCAAAAGCCCTCATTGGATGTGGGATGACTTGATTTTTTAGAATGATCAATAACATTATCTCATGCCTTCAAACCAGTGATACGAATACCGTATCGTACCGGCCGGTACGTACCGTACAGGTCGGAATCCGGAACCGGTACGGGTTCAAATGTACCGGGAATCGATTCCGGTCAGTACCGGTCGGTACCGGCCGGTACCACTAGTACCGGCGAAACTGGGGACCCTTTCGGAAAAAAAAAA
>JAOSBL010000211.1:434914-447030 GCA_027568915.1 Erythroxylum roraimae
GTGAACTAGTCTGATTTGATTGTACTGTCTTGGGTGGCATCCACATATCCTCCCAGGGGGTATTTGGGTGTTACAGGTAGTTGGTATGGGAAGAAATGAATGGATAAAAAATAAAAAAAGATGGTTAGTAATATATTATAATTGTATGAACAATATTTTTATATCCCCTTTTGAGTAATACTCCGTAACCCTAATATAGTGAGGAATGGAAGTCATATTTATTTCTATTCTTTACTATATTCATTATAATTCTTATTACTATTTCCGTAAGTGAACCATGCACACCCTAAGATTAAGTTGAATAGACAAAAAATGAAAATCAAGAAAGCAAATTTTCAGTAACTCAAAGCAATTGACATTAAATTCCAATAAAAAATGGAAGATATATATATAATTACAAGACATAATTGAATTACAACACAAGCAAATCGAAAGGAAGGTACACCATCAGTTGTTAGCTCTCTCTAATGTAAGGTTTTTGTAAGATTCACCGTCTCTCCAACAATCTTGGAACACCCAAAAGAGTTAACCACAAAACCTGAACTGTTCTCTCCATGGTTAACCAACAACACACAATGATGCGGACTAGCAAGAACCAACCTTTGTTTCTTTTCTGATAGTTGGACTAATCAAAGGAGAGTGAATTTGATCATACACAATTTGATCATACACATTACCTGCATCTCTGCTTGCCAGTACTATTCAAAGGAGAGTCTTTGATGCTTTTGGATGAAGCATTTGTATGAAGCTGAGCTGCTCCTTCAGATTTCTTCTTCCGCCTTCCTTGTTGCGACAACCGGGAGTGATACGATGAGACAGCAAGGTCGTTAAGGTCCTGCAATGGAGTCAGGACCTTCACAACTTCATCCATTGTGGGGCGAGACTTGGAGTCCCTACTGAGGCAGCTGTAGGCTAACTGAGAAACCTTCTGCACACCTTTGAGTGAGTAATTCAGCTCTAGCCTTGGATCAACCAGCTGATACAGCCTCCTTTTGTCGGCTAAATACGGTCTTGCCCACGAAACAAGATTTTGTTCTCCGCTCGGACGCTTCTTGTCCATTGATCTTCTACCTGTTAGAATCTCCAGTAGCACAACTCCAAAGCTATAAACATCACTCTTAGATGTCAAATGCCCTGAGAAACAGAAAGAGTCTTTAAGAAAATGTCACAATGAACTTGAACCATAAGTGAGGAACGAAAGCATAGGATTGTTGTTACCTGTCATTACATATTCAGGAGCAGCATACCCATAAGTTCCAACTACTCTGGTGGAAACATGAGTTTTGTCCCCCTGAGGACCAGCTTTTGCTAAACCAAAGTCTGAAAGCTTAGCATTGTATTCCTGCAAAAGATTTTTGAAAAGTTAAGGTTTCAGTCAGAAAAAATTTATACTCCAAGCATTGTCTAGCATCAATCACAGCATACCGAATCGAGCAAAATGTTGGAAGTCTTAAAATCTCTATAAATTACAGGTTCCGGACCACCGTGTAAAAATGCCAATCCTTTTGCAGCTCCAAGTGCAATCTTAATTCTGTTAGGCCATGGAAGAGGCATTGTTCCTGCAAAAAGACATCATTTCATCAGCATAACATAGAAGGATCCAACACGAAAACGTTGCTGATTATTACAAGATTGTCTTTGCTTCTATTGATTTGGTACATCACGAAGATTAGTATGTAACAAGTAATGCTCAAGGGTAAAAAACCAAGCAAATCATTCTGTTTCTTACATTTTAATTTCCCCAGTATTTAGCTTCTGAAAATGTTTTCTGAGAAACTCTTGCAAAGATTGTGCTCACATGATAATTTGCAGAAATTGTTTCTCTTAGCTAGTGAAAGTAAACTAACTGTAATCTTAGGAGGAATGGGCAAGTATATAAGAAAAACTGCAATTGAAACTCACTTCTAAAAAGATGGTTTTCCAGACTTCCTCGTGTCATGAACTCATATACAAGCAGACGCTGATCATCTTCAATGCAGTAACCAATAAGCTTAACAAGATTAGGATGATGTAGCTGTCCAAGAAAATGAACTTCGGCCTGTAATGTAGGTGAAATTGGTGCAATGTTAAAAAGTCCCATTGCTCATAATCTGACATAATAACCTCCTTTTCATCAATTTACTAACCAAGAAAAAAGCAGATATTATCTACTAACCACCCATTCCCTATGGCCTTGAAGACCATCTGGCTTCAAACTCTTCACAGCAACTGTGATTCCTGATCCAGGTTTTGCTGGGGCCGTGCCATTCTCCTCTATCCAACCTTTGAACACATATCCAAATCCACCCTCTCCAAGAATGCTATCAGGTCTGAAATTCCCAGTTGCTGATTTCAGTTCTTGAAAGGTGAACTGAAGCAAAGGGCATGAAGGTTTGTTAACTGTTGGTGGAGGATTAGGATTATCTGAGGACAGCTCCACCTCATTGGGACATAAATCTCGATTGCTGGCATTCAGGTAGCGAGTTTCAGTCGCTGCAAAAAGAGAATGACACAAATTTAAACAAAGTTGGGACCTTTATTGTCATCGATGGTTGGCTTTGGCTCTGTTACTAACACAGAAGTTCAGATTAAGTTGGCCACAAAAAGTGACACAGAAACTCGAACTTTCAATTGATTTCTGCAAATTGGGAAAAAAGATGATGCATTTCTGCTACCTGTAAAAAGAGAAGCTAAATTTTTGCAGGAAAGTATGAAGATTCATGATTTTGAGATCTATTATGTAACTATATACTTGAGCTTGACTAAAATTTCATATATCAGAAAAGGACTGCAGAACTTGTCTGAAGCTGGAGTCTATTAAGCGTAAAAACTATATACTTGAGCTTGACTAAAATTTCATATATCAGAAAAGGACTGCAGAACTTGTCTGAAGCTGGAGTCTATTAAGCTTAAAATAGAAAGCTGAATCAGGAAAAAACTTCCACGAACGGATTCAATCAGGTGGGGCAGAGTGGACAAATAGACGGAGAAAAACAGAGAACATAAAAGGATGTACGAGAAATAGAGTAAGACCCATTTGAAGATATGCTTCGAAAAGTGTATAGAAAACAAGAAATGAAGAGATACAGAGTACAAATTGGAACCATTAATACCTGCATCATAAACGAGACTAGTACGAGGGATAGTGTTAGGAGATTCTCTGGAGGCAGAGGACTTGCAGGCACCTCTAACTCCTCGTCTAAGAAGAGCCCAGCAACCACACTTTTTCTCCATAAAGATCTTATCTTTGGATCCTTTCTCTATACATCTATCATGGGTTCTCAATATAATTGCATGGGATGTGATAGAGAGGTGAGCACAGATTGGTCATGGTTATGAGTGAATAGAGAAGACATGGGTGACAAGGAAAACAGAGAGGGAACAATGAGTGGGAAGAGAAAAGAGTATGTGATAATATAACCCCTGTTTGTGCTTGTGCTTGTTATTGTTGCTGTTGCTGGGGTTAGAGATTACAGGCATCATCATCACCATCATCACAGAGTGTACAAAAAGAACTTTTGTTCCACCACCTTTTGTGTGGGGATAGCAAATGGATCGCTCCTCATTCCCACTGTTTCACTTCACAGAATTTACTGAGTTCACTGTTTTTAAAAGAATCAAATAACAACAGCAACTTAAGCAAATTCATTAAACGTATCTTCAAAATTAGTTTCCCCATTTGCTAACACAAGAAAGAACTTGGAGTCTTCAAAGCTTTTGAGAGAAACCTCTCATAGTTTAGAGAAAAGTGGACATCACTCTACACTCTAACGTTGCTAAGATGGTGTCCATTGTACCTAATATTACTAAAATAGGAGTCATTGCACTACAAAATTAGTAATAAAAATAACAATAGTAACTTATTCAAACATATTGTCAAAAGTTATGGCAAAAATTACATTTTTAACTGGTATTTAAAAAATTACTTTTAAAATTACATTAATATCTAGTAGGTCCAAATTGCTTAATTATAATATAATATAAGCTAAATTTATGGCTCGTGTATTAAACACTACTAAAAACTTAATTTAATCAGCATTTATGGTGCTATTAATATTATTTTAAAATATTCAGATGTAACTTAGATTTATTTTAAAAAAAGTTAGGCAACAATTTGTACTATTTACTAATTGTTTAACTTACAATGATTAGATATATAGTTCTACACTAGAAAAACTCTAACTTGTTTGTATGTTCTTTGGAAGTATCCTTTTCTTGTTTTGTTATGGAGGATGGGACATTTTGCTTCATTAGTAACACTAGTGGGTGAGTGAGTGATAAGAAACATAACATAAGCAAAATAAAAGGGTCCCATTTATTTTTTAATATTATAATTAAAAAATCTTGAAAAATACTCTAGACATAAAGGATTACTCAAAATGTGTCAATAGTGCAAGCATTAGAAGTGAGAGTATACATTAAGCTCCATGATATAGGCAATGAAGGGATTCATGCAACTTTTTCTTTTCTATTTTCTTAGTTTCAAGTTATTTAAAAAATACATAGAAAGTAAAGAAAACAACAATTATGAACTCTATTCCATGACCCTAAAATAGAGGCAAGAGCAATGCCAATCTTGAGAACTAAGGTTGCACTTTGAATCTAAAAAGAAAATATTAAAAAATTGGTGGGGTGTACCAAATTAAAAGAGAAAATGAGATTTAGTTTCAAGATTACCTAAATTATCATCTTTAATTTTAATTTCTCTAATTATGATTATGTGAAGAAATCGACTCGTTAAATGAGTAAATTTTAAGGTAAATTATTTTCGTAATTACATATAAAATACATTCAAAGTTTTGTAGGATCACAAGGACACTACATAATAGAGGATTATCATATTTCTTATCATATTATTCACAATCAAATGAATGTGCATAGTGCTTTAGCATTCAAACATAAAGTTTTTTTTTATCTAAGTGAGAAGGTTTGTGATAGTTTCGCATCTTAACCTTATGTAAGGTTTCCTTTATGAAATATAAATAAGAAATTATAAAAAACAAGTAATTACAAGTTAGATCTACACACACACATATATGTATATATAAGAAATCTCATAATTTTGTATTATTATTCTAGTCAAAGTTAGTGGGTAGAGTTGGTCAAAGAGCATATTTGAGTGCAATCCCATCACACACACACACACCCACTCAAACACTTCCTCTATCTCTAGGCATTGCAATGAATAGTAGATAAATACATAAAGAATAAGAATGGGGACTCAACATGGCTTGTGATAGGTGGGTTTCTCATAAGAAAAAGGGCATTTTTTTAAAAAAGGTAAGAAAAAAAAGGAAAGAAGATGCTTTGGTGAGAAGTCATTTCATCAACAGCCATTAAAGGAAAATTGAGTATTGCAACTTGCAAGTGTTATATATGCCTTTGGATGAAGAAAAAGGCAACACAAGATCCTATTCTCTTTTTGCTCCTATTGCATTGTGGTTGCACCTTGACAACTTCCTTCCTTGTTGGAAAGAAGAGATACCCATGCCCCCACTAATCTTTGATAGGCCCACATCACACACACATAATACACAACAAACACATATACTGAGAAATAGAGAGAAAGATAAGAGTTTTGAAGCATTGGCTTGTGTAGCCCACTCTAAGTCAAAGGTCATCATAATCATATGGACAAATAATATACTTATGGTAGTGTTGTTTACAATTCTTAAAGGTTCGTTAATTTGTTAAATAATATTTTTAAGAATATATATTTTATAAATTATTATACTTAAGAATTGATTTAATATAAATTTCAAGGATATTAAGAAAAAAGAGAATCGTTTAAAACGAAGAAGATAGACTTTCATATGGCCTATGTTTGCTTAATGGGCATATCTTTGAACATGGCCCAAAAGATTGGAACTTTTTTGCACTTGAAAACAAAAAAGAGAAAAGATTAAAACTTTCACAACCAAATAAATACTTTTTGTCATATAACATAAAAAGTATATTTATTTGGAAAAACCCAATTTATTATATATTTTATTTTTACCAATAACTTCCAAAGTCCACTATTTGCAACTTTCGGCGGACATGTTTTGTAGTTACTTATTATGAGTTTGAACGGAGATTATGTCCACTCAATTCTATATCCATGTGCATGCAACTTTCTTGGCTTATGGCTTTTGCAAAGTCTATATATTAGTGTTTGTTTATGGGTTTTTATAATTAAGAACATGTTACCAAAAAATATTGACGGCTATCCGGAAGTCAAACCTCAAAAAAAAGCAAAATTTACAAAGACAGACGCAGCTGTGTCTTTAAATCACAAGACAACCCAATTAAATGTTGCCACGTATTGGGTAAAACTGTCCCCTCCCAGAAACTGTAGACAACATTTTTCCTTTTTACTCGATAGCCAAACATGGATGGGGCTGTGGGAGAAGGAAAATTAGATAGAGAATAAATTGAAAAAGAAAAGGAAAAAGGAAACCCATTTGGGAAATTACCCGAGGTCGATAATTCCATCGTCAATTGAGGCAATCGATATAGGGAAAGTGAAAAAGGTTGAATCTTTGAAATTGGGTAGGGGGTTAATTTGGATTGGGGGGCTGCATGAATCGGGAAAAAGGATCGGCGGAGGAATTAGAGTAGAGAGGAGGTGGTGGAGGAGGGGTAAGAGAATATAGAGAGAAGAGAAGAGAGTGGATCAGAAACTATGTCTGCAATAGTGTGCGGGAAGAGATCTTTTTTCGAAGAATTGAATGTAACGACCCCTCCTAAGAGAATTCGCTGTTCATCTTCTTCTCCTGTTCGTTTCTCTCCTCCAAGGCCACAAGCTATTTCCTCCTCCAACACTCTCCAACGCCTTGTCGCTCTTTTCCCTGATATGGACAAGCAGGTTCGCATTTTCTCGTTCTTTCTTTTTAGTTTTATCATAGAGGGAATCTTTTTCCCTTTTCATTGTTACTGGGTTTTGTTAGCATAACGTTATTGTACGAGCAACCATGTAAGGTGCTCTATTTTCAGCAGATATGAGGGTTTTTTTTTTTAATCTAATTCGTTTCCTCCTAATCCTTTTCACGTTTCAAGGAATAACAAGTTATGAAGATTTTAAATTTCACATAAGGATGATTCCATGGCTCAACCCCATTCAGTGAATATTTCTTCTTTGCATATTACCTATTGTGCCTGATGTAAACTGGGTTTTCACTTTGGAGGATTGTTTATGAAGACAGATTTTGACACTGAACAGTACACTTTTTTGTCAGAAATTTTGTGATCTTAACAGTTTCTATTGGGGTGATAAACTGGTTGCTGACTCTTTTGTTATAGGTTCTTGAAAGAGCACTTGAAGAATGCGGTGATGATCTCGATTCGGCAATCAGGAGTTTGAATGACCTCCGATTGGGATCTGCAGAAAAGAATTTCAGTCCCACGCCACTTAAATCTTATGTTCTCAGGGAGGATAATGCTACAGTGGAAGGTAGACATTATTTATGAGGAATACTTACCCATAAGTTTGAGTTTTTCATGTTTCTGCATGGATGCCTGTTCCTTTGACCTTTCTGTGGATAACTTTAGGAAGATAGAAGTTGAGGGCTTTTGAAACTTTAGTTTGCTGATAAACAGCCGAAGAGAAAGTGAATTCATGGATTTCTTTAGGCAGCTACAAGAAACTGCATCGTTGACTTTTGTTGTTTTAACTGTGTTAGTAATCTTCCAATTTTAGGATCTTCAGTATATACTGACAGTTGATAGGTTTTTGATACGCCCATTTGGCACAGTGGCTCATCTTTTTTGTCACATGCTATATTTGGACTTCCCCAGATTTTGCGTTTCAACGGAACTTTTATTGATTTGTTGTTGTTATATTTGGATGTGCAAGACAATCTCCATTTTGTGCCCTTCTACTCAGATGAAGTTGGTGTTTTAATGACCATGATAGTGATATGTTCTAATCCCCGTAATTGGAGATAATGGTACCTTATAATTCTCATTGGCACATTTTTTGTTAGTTGGATGCGAATTACTCAGGGTCCATTTCATGTTAGCTGATATCAGCATTGTCTTATAATACACTGAACACATTCGTTTACAGGCACATCAACAACTAATGAAGAGCTCCCACCAATTGAGAATTCATCAGGTCCAACAAACCTTCCAATGGATGGTCCTGAATGGGTGGAACTCTTTGTAAGGGAAATGATGTGTGCTTCCAATATCGATGATGCAAGAGCACGTGCTTCAAAAGCTCTGGAAGTCTTTGAGAAGTCCATTTGTGCACGTGCTGGAACAGAGGCAGCCAAAAACTTCCACCAGGTTTTAGTAACTGCTGTTCTTTCCATATTCCCTACTTTAGCCCTTTTTTCTTTTCCTCTTTCGTTTTTCAATTTTAATTTTGGTTTATTGGTGAGGAAGAGGGGGCTGCAAAGAGACATTCAGGGCCTCTTAGTTTTAAATTGTTATTGCGTCTCTCGGTCTATATTGCTACAGGAAAACATGATGTTGAAGGAACAAGTACAAGCATTGATTCAGGAGAATACAATTCTCAAGCGAGCTGTAGCTGTTCAGCATGAGCGTCAGAAAGAGTATGAAAATAAGAGTCAGGAGTTGCAGCATATGAAGCAATTGGTATCCCAGTACCAGGAGCAGTTGAGAACCTTGGAGGTTTGAGTTCACTAACTCCCAAACTTTTAACATAATTCAGCACCTTTTTTCAAGTTATATCTATTTCAATTTCATTTCCATTTTTTATCGTGGGAATATTTTAATCGATGCTATTCCCAGCCTCTCTCAACTCTGACAACCATTGTTTGACCTGATACTCCTCCAGGTGAACAACTATGCATTGACAGTGCACTTGAAGCAGGCTCAGCAAAGTAATTCAATCCCCGGCCGCTTCCACCCCGATGTCTTTTAGTAAATCTTATAGGTTATTTGGAGGAACTTGTGCTAGTAAGTTGGAATCACAAAGCAATACAATTTTGTACACCCTCCTTTTGTGGAAGTCTAGGGTGTGGTTTGAGATCTGAGACAAATTTTAGTCTCTTTCAGATACACTGACAGGGAGTTCTGTCTGAATTTAAGTTGTGTTTCACTTTGACATTGTGATGCTTTATACGTGCAAATGGGTAACAATTCATATGCATTGGTTTGTATTATGTTAACTCTATATTTGAATCACGAGCGGCGTACCAACCCCGTCGTTATCGATCTTATCGTTACCAGTACTATCATTCATCCAATCAGCTCTTATTCGTGTTGATATACAGATTCAAACTTGCTGGTTCTTAAATCAAGATCTTGTAAGAGAAGTAAATTGGTTTCTAACCCACAACCTGTTATTCTTATTACCAGTCATGTTTAGGACGAGTCTGCCAACTGATTATCGCTTCATATCAATGAATCAGCATGGGATGGAGTTGGAAGACATCTGAAACACTTACTGGTTAAGCTGTGCGAGTGAATGGGGCATTTTACAAATTATGGTGTCTAGAATGTGATGTTTTGCTACAAGCTTAGAAGTAAGCCCCAAATTGCAGAAATATGGACTACAAAGGTAGAATTTGTGTGGGTGTATGGCTGTGGATTTATCTCATCTTATAATTCTCATCGCTGACTTGAGTCTCAGTATTCAAGTCAGCCTCACTATTTCGGATAAATCATTTCACGAGTTCATGTTGACTAATAAATCAATGGACGGAGTCGTCTCATCGGATCCGTCAGCACCTAGTTTTGCATCGGAGGCCTTAGAAATTTTCAACGGGATTGAAATTTTTTTTCCTCACTGAACATGTTCATTCTAGTCAAGAAAATAAACAACAGAAGTCTGCTACTTGGAAGTTAAAAGCATACAAGCCAATCTCTCTTGGTTTTGCATATACTGGGCAGAAAGGAGGACAGAGTAAATATGTACACATACGTTTCTTACATGAAACAAACAAAAGGAGCAACAAATCAATACAAATTCCTTGTTAGTTTCTGCTGAAGAACACGACCTTGGACCAACAGAACTCGTAAAAGCTAAGGTTAGATAAGAGAGACCTTGCACGATACCTGAATCTTTGAAATGGAAACCCTTTTAAGGGAAGATTGATTAGGCAGAGAAATTGGGAAGAAGAGCTCCTGTTTCATTGAAGTATATATACGTTTCAGAGATGCTTCTGATATGAAGAAATAGGTAAGTTCTTGTTAGAAAGCAGAAACAAGCGTGTCTCCACCTCTCATCATCATCTTAAACTCATCGAAATTCACCATCCCATCACCATCCACATCGAACTTCCTGATCATTGCTTTGCAATCTTCTACTCTCTTCCCTTTCTTCAATCCCAAAGATGACAGTACCAGGTCAAGCTCCTCCACCGATATTAAACCATCTTTATCCTTGTCAAACACATCAAAAGCTTCCTTCAAATCACCTTCTGATCTATCACCCTCCTGTCTCACATCTCCTGAACTCTCTCCTCCTCCTCCCCTTCCCGAGTCCTGAACTCCCATTAACTCGCACAGCAAGCAGAACTCTTCAAAGTCTATCAACCCATCTCCATTGGAGTCCACCTTGGCCACTACTTCTTCAACTTCTTTCTCAGTCATGAAGATCTTTATGTTCTTGAGTGACTCTCTTAGCTCCTTCTTCGTTACGAAACCATCACCATTCTGATCGAACGTATCGAACACACTCCTCAGCTCCGCCTTCTTATCAGCACTAATCTCTCTGCGCGAAGCCACCACCTGTGGAGTAGCAACAGTATTACTCTCAACCGGAATGGTCGCAGACTCTATCTTCTTGTGGGGTAAAAAAGAATAGACACTAAAGAGTCCAGCGATGAAGAGAAGCAGCAACATCAAAAGGGTTGTCACCATTTTTCCTCTTGTTCACAACAGAACCAAGTCGGTTGAGAATCTGTGATAGAAAAGAAGAAGAACAAAGTGACAACATAGAGAGAAGGGCTTCGGTTTTGGCTTTAGCGTAAGTCTTTGTTTAGGTTAAAAGACTTAAGTGATCATTAAACAAGTTACGCGGTATTTGGTATACTTTCTGAGTCCCCACAAAACGCGTATGGAACATTACTTTTAAGTTAAAGGACTGAGCTTTCCATTTCATGTCCAGCTCGCCTCGGTGAACTCAACTTCAGTGCCATTAATGTCTCATTGAGACACTTGTAACAGGCAAAACCGTTTCCAACTAATTTGGTAACTCCGACAGAACCGGTTTTCAGTTACTAAGGCTACTGTTGAATTATAGCCACTTCACAACTATATGACCTAACACCTAAGACCTTGTTCAATTTATCTTTAATTGGAATTGTGTAAGTGATGGATTGGATAGGAGGATTGTGAGATTGAAGGATCATTTTTAAATAATTTATCCTAATTGTTGCATGATTGCTAGGTGCATTATTCGATTTTTTTTAGAAAATATCATCAAATATCTTAAAATAATTTTATAAATATAAAATAATTTTATTTCGACTTCGAACTGAAATTAAAACTTAAATAAAATTCATATTAATTCAAAATTTCATGAATTCAAATTAAATTTATTATACCAAATTCTTTTATCATTCATACTGAAAACGTTTTAAGTCATAAGCTAAGGTTTCATGCTTGGTAGGTGCATCATTTTTTGAGAAGATAGCTTGGACACTTCCTCTTCTTTTCGAAGAACAAAATGATTCCCACGTTGCTTTTGTCCGGCCAACCACAATCCCAACAACCACATGTTTTTTTATTACACATTAAATTAAAAAAATAAAAATTAAATAAACGGTATTTCTTTTTCTTTTTTGGTTAAAGGGAAAGAGTTTACACGGGTTACAACACAAATCTAGGGAAACAAACCCCCGACTTATCCTCAAAGAGGAAATGGTGGCACCCGGTCGGTGCAGAATCATAATAAGTTACTTCAACAGCCAATTGAGCAGCCTGAGAGGCAAGCCAGTCGGCGCATCTGTTGCACTCTCGGTAGACATGCCTGTAGCACCCCACTTCCACAAGACACATACCCGACATCTATGGTGATATCCGAGTACGCATCCCGCAAGAATGACATGCTAGAACGAACAATCAGTCAAACCTCATTTTTAAAACTTTTGTTTCTTTAAAACAAGTTACACGAAAGCGGAAAATAACTAATCAAATCGGGCCCATGACTTTTAAAAGCATTTCCATCACGATGTTACAATAGT
>JAOSBL010000211.1:523149-533542 GCA_027568915.1 Erythroxylum roraimae
GTGTTGCATCAGCTCAAGCAAATGAAGAAAGACGATCCGAAAGTAAGTATAGAAACTTCATATGCATTTTGTCTTTCTTTGCGGTTTTGTTCTTGGGTGTTGTGTCTTTGGAATTTGAGTCATCATCACTTGACGGGAAAAAACAAATGTAGCTTTGAACTTTGAAGAGTTGGATGTTGTCTGTGGGGCCTTCTGCTTGGGGCCTTATTTGGTTGCTGTGAATTGGGTTGATTTGAATTTCCCTTAATTGATTGTTGTTGTGGAGGTACTGAGGTATGAATCACTGCTGCTTAGTAATTTTATCTAGGTTAAATTAATTGAGTTGGAAATTTTGATTTTTAAGTTGCACTATACAGAGTAGATGCAATGATTTTGAGCCTGAGACATTCGTGGATTAGGATGATCATGCTTGAAGATAGGGTGTTATGGCTGGTTTGGTAAATGCCTGTTGCAGGGATGTGGTTATCAGTCCAGGTGTTGATTTGGATTGCTTTTATTGAGATATGGAGGTTTTAGGTGGTGCTACGTGTTGATTGCTCTGTTCTCTCCATGGCTTCCTTTTGTTACCGGGCAAATTACATTTTTTGTCATTTATGGGCTTCATTATTTTCCCTTTGGGATGTCACATTTTATGTGTCAAATGAAATCGAAAATTTTCTGTGTTTCCATTTGTTGTGTGATGACATATCTAGCATGAAGTGTTAAATCTGTGATCTAGTATATGGTAAGATTTTATTTGGCAAGCGAGGAGACATAGTTTACATTATTGGTTTGAGAGCGTTGTCTTTGTTATGCCGTGAAGAGAAGAATGCCAGTTAACCTGTGTATATTTGAACAGCCATGATTGATATAGTTTTTCTTCCTATTCGATAAATATGTTCCTTTTTTTTAAACTGGTTGGATGTATTCATATCAACAGCTAGGCTTATTTTGGCTAATGTAGATTATGAAAGTTGCCAGCTCGTAGAAGCTAACATATTTGGGTGTCTAGCTTATCTATTTACTGTTCTGTGTTGTAACTTTTACTGCATGTTTTATCTTAATATGTTTGTCTATATTCCTACATGATCTCCTTTTACTAGAAGACTTGCACCATTCCACTTTAACTTTTTCCGCCTTTGTTTAAAATTGTTGAACTGTGAATGTCTTTACAGGTTCTACATAATATTGCAATTGCGGAATACTTTCAAAATGGTTCTTCAGACCCTAGGTACTTGCTTGAAGAACTTAATAATATAAAGGTATAGTATCACTGCCTGTAGACCAATAGTTGTTTGTATATTTGTAGTTTTAGGTATGCTACGCTGTTCATGCAGTATTTACCAATTAACCTTTCAGGAATTTTCTGCTATTCTGCAGTAAAACTTCTTCCACTCATTTCTTAAATAATCAATTGCATTTACTATCCTTGAATCGTAGGTCGATTTGTGACTTGAAACGAATATGATTATGTCAATCCCATCTTTGTCTTACGTTGTTCCTTTGTTTT
Organism: Erythroxylum roraimae; assembly: GCA_027568915.1. Taxonomy (NCBI): domain Eukaryota; kingdom Viridiplantae; phylum Streptophyta; class Magnoliopsida; order Malpighiales; family Erythroxylaceae; genus Erythroxylum; species Erythroxylum roraimae. Next base: position 524,639 of record JAOSBL010000211.1, read on the forward strand.
CATCTTGAAATTGACTTGAGGGGTACTGTTCATTTAAGTTCTTTGCCAACTATCTTTCTACTTTCTACTGATTTATTCGAGACTTCGGTTTGCATCGTTAGTCTGACACTCTGACTTGATAATGGTTAGTGCTTAGCATCCATTTTTAGCAGCTTAATCAAGTCCTGCTTGCTTTAACATCATGAGTGGTAGTCTATCCTGCTTAGTAAGATGTTTTGCTTATAAAATTTGGTGAACTTCTTGTGAAAATGTTTTCTGCATCAAAGTTTACTTTTTTTTTTCTTGGAATTTGTTGTGAGCTTTACTTCTTTGTTTCTTGTGGTGGTGTTTGTTCAGAAGAAAAGTGAAGATCTTGCTCGTGCTTCTGGAGAACAGCTGGAAAATGCTGGCAATCTTGGGAATAAATCTAATTCGGGATCTAAAGGGAGTGGAACCACAACACATCAAATTTCCACCTCAAATAGTGCAACTCTTGTGTACATGGATGAATTTGACCCAGCTGTTGTAACTCTCAACATTGTGAGGGCCTTTTTGCTGTTGGCTCATTACCTTGGCGATTTCTATCTGGCATGTATTGACATGTTAAATTGAACTTTTACAGGCAATCATCTGGTTTCACCTTTATGAATATAACAAGTCATTATCAGTTATAGAACCGTTGTATCACAACATTGAGCCTATTGATGAGGTACATTATCATTGCTTTTTTTCCTGCGAGTGGTTGCTTTGTGTTTTTGTTCTTGTTTTGTGATTTTTTTTTCATTTGATGTGCAGACAATTGCTCTTCATGTTTGCCTTTTGTTGCTAGATGTTGCTCTTGCATGCCAGGATGCATCAAAAGCTGCTGTAAGTTATAGTAAAACAAAATTTAATAATTTGTACTTGCCACTTCTGTTTGCTACTTTTTGTGACGTACTCGATTTAGGACACTTGTGCTTTGTGATGAGAGTTATCTTTTGTATTCCTTGCTTTCATCAACTGCTGCTCACTGGTAGATATTATGAAAATAAGAATGATTGAAAACAGTTTTAAGGATGAGAGCATATTGGTATGGGTATGATATTTATATGAATTCATGAATTCATATTTGGGCCTTTAGTTGTGGATTTGAATATATAGTGGCTGTTGTATTGATTGATTTCACGGCTAACCTCAAATTTCCATACCAATCTTTTCTTCTTATTTGACAATGCATAAGCTAGCATCAATCTAGTATGTAAATTGTGTTGTTTCATTTATGCATCCTGACCTGACCCCATGTTTTAGGATGTGTTGATTTATCTAGAAAAGGCTTTTGGTGTTGGTGGTGTAACTCAAACTGACAATGGAAGCACAGTACAGCAACAATCTGCAAATTTAGTTGGGAAGTCCTCAATTTCAAGCAGCCCATCAACTATGGATGCTACTAATTCGGATTTATCTCCTGGTGGAAGTACCTTGGAAAATTCTTTATCTAGAAGTTTATCATTATCAGAGGAGACACTCGAGTATGAAACAATGTTTTCGTTAGAAATTGATGGACAGAACTTAGCAAGGCCAGCTGGTTTTTCATCTTCACATGATCTATTGAGGAATCCAATCGATGATTCTATGTCTAGTATTGATTTGAAGCTCAAGTTGCAGCTTTATAAGGTGCGGTTTCTACTGCTGACCAGGAATTTAAAACAAGTAAAACGTGAAGTGAAGCTTGCCATTAACATTGCTCGTGGAAGGGACTCATCTATGGCTCTCCTCTTGAAGTCTCAGCTAGAATATGCCCGTGGCAATCACCGTAAAGCTATCAAACTGTTGATGGCATCAAGTAATCGGACAGAGGTTGGAATTTCAAGCATGTTTAACAACCTTGGTTGCATTTACTTTCAGCTTGGGAAATATCATACGTCGTCTGTCCTCTTTTCTAAGGCCTTGACTAGTAGTTCATTGCTAAGGAAGGACAAACCGCTGAAGATGCTAACTTTCTCACAGGATAAATCTCTTCTAATTGTATATAATTGTGGTGTGCAGCACTTGGCATGTGGGAAACCCTTGCTAGCCGCACGCTGTTTTCAGAAAGCAAGTATGGTTTTTTATAATCGTTCCATCTTGTGGCTGCGGCTTGCTGAATGCTGTCTGATGGCTTTAGAGAAGGGACTTATAAGTGCTCATCGGGCTTCATCAGACAAATCAGAAATTTTTGTTCATGTCATTGGCAAAGGAAAATGGAGGCATCTTGCAATAGAAGATGGGATTTCCAAAAATGGTCATGGAAGTTCAATTGAGAGGGAGGATTTGATTTTGTCCAGTGACCGTCAATCTACACTGTCTATTTCCCTTGCCCGTCAATGTCTATTGAATGCACTGCATTTGATGGACTCTTCAGTCTTCAATCAGTTGAGCTCTGGTTTGCCTACTGATTTGTCTTTGGACGAAAATGAATCAAGTGAAGCAGGATCTGTGAAGAATTCAAACCACAAGAATCTAACTAGCCTTGATTACAAAACAGCTATTTCAGCAGGCCTAACTCAAGCTAATGCAAATGGAGATGCAAAAGAGCAGAAGGTTGGAACATGTCAGGAGATTTTGCAGAACTCTGTCTCTTTCTATGAAGATATTCACAGGAAAGAAAATCATATGATTAAGCAAGCTCTTCTTGCTAACTTAGCATACGTTGAATTGGAGCTGGAAATTCCTGAGAAGGCCTTGTCCACAGCAAAGTCTCTCTTGGAACTTCCAGAATGTTCAAGAATTTATATATTCCTGGGTCATGTATATGCTGCAGAGGCGCTTTGCTTACTCAACAAGCTTAAGGAAGCTGCTGAACATTTGGCGCATTATCTATCTGGAGGAGAAAATGTTGACATACCCTTCAACCAGGAGGACTTTGACAGTTGGCGAGTTGAGAAGACATTCGATTGTGAAGAGCTGAATGGCGTGCCAGTTGCTGCCAAGAATTCTTCACCTGAGGAATCGCAAGGTATTGTGTTCCTCAAGCCAGAAGAGGCACGCGGAACCATTTATACAAATTTTGCCACCATGTTTGCTTTGCAAGGTGACTTTGAGCGGGCTCATCTTTTTGTGTCTCGAGCATTAGCTCTTATACCTGATAGTCCACAAGCCACTTTGACTGCAGTTTTTGTGAATCTTTCACTTGGTAAGTCTCAAGAAGCTATTGAACAGTTAAAGCAGTGCAGTCGAGTGAGGTTCCTCCCAAGCAGTGTACAATTGAATAAGTTTTGATGGTTGTATCAGTGACATTCAGTTTATGTGTCTGACTCTCATTTGTTCAGGTTAGCAGGTAGAGCAGCAATCCTTTAAACAGGATGTGTAATATATATAGTTCAATCAGAGAATAAATTTCCTTTTCTTTTTCAGGTCTAGGTTCATTAGTTGGTGTGGCTGTGTGTTTTGAATAGAGCAGATGCCCACCATTGACATTTATGTTGTGAGCATTTCGAATTGAAACAGAAGGAAAAGAAACCAGTTATTGATTTATTGAAGTTCTGATTGTTCTCTGATGTCTCCTGATTGTTGCATGCACGATAGTTTTGAGGAGTTGATATATCAAAGGATAGGGTTTCATAATCTTCTGATGAGTCGTACCGAAATTTGGTCTGTTATTGTTGCTGTACTGAAAAAAAGTATCCAATTTTGACTTACAGTTCTCAAGACTAGCTTATAGATTGAGCTCTTATAGGATGGTTGCTTTAAACAGGGTTGACCTTTCTGTGATGGATTTATGGTCTTAATTTCCTTTCTCGGAACGATACAATCTTGTGAAGTTCTAGCAAAGTAGCTCTTTACTTTTCCAGAAAACAGAGGTCTCTTGTGTCCAGAAAACAGGGACTTCAGTCTCCCCCTAGTACTTGCTTATGAGTGGGAAAAACAAAAGAAGTTGCACAATTAGTACATGGGGTCTGCTGATTGGTTTAGTCATTTCATAGCAACTAGAAGAGTACTAATTGGAGAATGTGTGCAAGTTGGTTCTCTTTTGGATCCATCACACTGACCTTTGAAGCTGTTTTGTGGCCATTAAGGGTAGCAAAACAAACTTTCTTGTCAATTGATATGTACTAATCCTATCAGAAGGCACCAAAGAATCTTCAACATTCAAGCAACATGACATGAGCCACACCAATGAGGACTATATAGCCAATGTGGTAATAAGACAAATTAAGTTCATGTGCCTATGGCTTTTAACGTGGTTTCCTAGTGGTGCAACTCCGGCACGTGCATTGGGAAGGGAACCAGTGCACGAATACCCTGGCTACCCTTGCAAGACTTGCTAGCCCAGGCATCTATATATTGCAAGAACCGCCTCTATCAGTTGTACATCTGTTTCACCGGGACAAGTAAGGCGCTGTGTACCGGAGAGGCATCCGTTAATCTAGTTTTAATTTTTTTTTGGTCTATTTCTTCCTTTGTAATTAAAAAAAAAAAGTGGTTTCCTAGTTCCTTAACCATAGCTAAAATATTGGTTATTCTCATTAACCAAAATGTAAATATTAATGATCTTAAGACTCCATAGTTAGAAACTTCTGAACAAAATACATCAATAGGAAGGGTAGGAGATATATTTGAGAAGTGGGATCCAACTGTTTCCTAAACTGTTTTTTATTTCTTTTTTTTATAACAATAAAACCTGTAATTATATTAAATAAATCAATAAATTAATAAAGATACATTTGGCCTTGTCTCTTCAAGTCATACTTGACAGTGACTTGATATTACATTGGCTTTTGCAGAAAGAAAAAGGAATTGATAACCTACACATAAACGAAAGTACAATTACAAAAGGCCCTCTATTCACATAACTTCACCTTCAATGGATCTAGCAAGGAAATTGTTTCCTTTTTTATATATATATAAATAAAAGTGGTCTGGATCCTTGCTAGATCCATTGAAGGTGAAGTTATGTGAATAGAGGCCTTTTGTAATTGTACTTTCGTTTATGCAGACCACTTTTATTTATATATAAAAAAAGAAAGTTGAGTCTTTTCCACTCATGGATTACCTGTGGGCAGTCCAATGAGCTGGTTTAAACTATCGGAGAGTGGATTAAACTTAACACTGACGGAGCGGTTAAGCCAACATCGTCCGGAGCTTTCGCGAGAGGTTTATTTCGTGATTGGCACAGACAGTGATGTGGCAGGTTTCTACATCACCTTGGCAGAGACTCATCTCTTTCGGCAGAATTTTGGGGAGTCCATTCGGATTTTACCCTGACTTGGTCGCTAGGGTATTGCTATATCATGCTTGAAGTGGATTTCTTAGAGGTCGTTAATCTTTTATTCTCTTCCTATACAGATTTTGACAAAAATAACTTTTCGTTAACAGATACTCGCGACTTGCTTCGAAGAGATTTAGAAGTGCAACGTCAGCATATGCATCAGAAAGGGAACCAGTGCGCGAATACCCATAGCTACCCTCGCAGGCCTTGCCAGCCCAGGCATCCATATACTGCAAGAATCTCCTCTACTAATTATACATCTTATTCACTGGGACAAGTAAGGCGCCGTGTACCGGAGGGACATGCGTTAATCTAGCTATATTTTTTCTTCGATTGTTTTTCCTTGTAATAAAAAAAAAAGTGGGTATATTTTAATCTTGAAGGTGAAACCAGAAAAGCTGAGATCAAACAGAGTTACGGAAACCAACATGAGAATTGCTTGAAATTCTTCTATGGTGCAAGTGCCACCAAGTTAGTAATTTGGAAGATGACCCATGTACGAAGAAACCACAACCAGTTCCTCTCTCAAATTATTGGTGAGATTCTATCTGAGAAGTTACTGTAAGCTAATGGGAAAATGGTGTTGTAGCACGAAAAAGTTGCTTACACATCACCATATGCATTTTAAGTGTTTCAGTGCCTGTGCATGGAAACTGATAAGACCTTGCAGGCCTTTTATGTCTCTAGATCGTTCACATTGCTATTGTTACTGTTTCAGGAAGCTGGTGGGGTTTCATAAGCCCACAGGAAACCTAAAACCAGCGTCCACAACAGTAACTTTGTGTCTGCTTATCTACATGCATGATTCTTTTCAATGATTGTCGTGTATCGGCTCAAGATACAATACGTTTCCACTTGTGAATCAGAAGCTTTAATCAGATTTTTGTTTTCTATGTGTGGTTATAGTCTTAATGGTGATAAGTATGATATAACCAGAATTAAGAGATCTAACTCTAAACAACTACATCCCAGAAACTGATATAGAAAATGAAAGAGAGTGATTGCTTCACTTTGCCTTAAGATAAAAAAGAGCAAACCACACATGGAATTACAATCTTATAATTGAAACAAATGGTGCACAATAAGCCAAACATTAATGAATAACATTACAGAAAGATATGTTGGTGAAGGAGGGATCAAAAGATATGTTGGTGAAGGAGGGATCAACTAGGCTCGACATCCTATCATGTCGATTCGAACTTTCAAGGTAGTCATCAATCTGACTAATCTGCAGATACAGGAAGGAGATTGTATCAGTAAACTGACAAAACATGAACTTCTTATTTATGATAATAGATAAGTTTATAGACGACCAAACTTCCAAAGTTCCTTATAAACAATGCATGAATGTTCAGTTTTCGTAGAAGTTTAGGATCTTGTTAATGTAAACTGCCTCAAACGCAGCAAAAGATTATCAGGTTAAGACTCAACTTAGATCTAAAGAGAGCAAGTGTATCCAGGAGGGGGTGTCTTCCCACAGGTAACCAGGAGTTGAAGAGCAAGAGGGACATAGATGCTAAGGTTGAGAAGCTTCAACTTGAGAGTGGTGCACAAGCAGACAGCTGCTTCAAGCTCAACAAGTCCTTGAAGAACTGGACAGCATTCGTTAACAACTGGGTCACCAAGGCCAATGTGCACTAGCCCACCAAGAAGATCAACACAAGCACCAAGCTTTAATGTATCAATAGGGCAAGCAGGCTGGGAAGATGGCGGAGATGGGCATGGACTACCCTTTGGTGGTTTTGTCACTGGAGGGATTGGCACTGTAGGAACAGTCACAGGAGGGACTGGCACTGTAGGACCAGTCACAGGAGGCAGATTGATTGGAGGCTTAACAATGGGAGGAAGAGTAATGGGACCTTTCGGAGACTTCCCTTTAGGGCTTTTATGCTTAGGTTTTGGCTTCTCACAGGAACCACAGCCTAGAATGGGAGAGACTGAGGAAATGAACAGCATGCAAATGAGAAGGAGAGCTGAGATTTTGGAGGCGTCCATGTTCCTGATTCTCTTACTCAACTTGGTTAGTAAGAAAGAAACACAAACACTATGAGTATTGATTGATAAGAGTCTGTGTTGAGGTTTAGATGTTATATAGTTGCACTGAGGAGTGCAAGAAAACAAAAACCTTGGAACCAGTTCACGTGAACTTGGGCTTCCCTCAAAATAAAAAAAGCAGCTGCCAAACTTTGCTAGTTGTCAATCACCATACACAATGCTTTCTTTCTTTTCCATTTTCCAATTTTCATATTCATACTGTAACAGTATTTTTCTTCTTAAGCCTGTTAAGATGTTTGCATTAGCTTTTAGTATAGTTGTTATTTGATAGTTGATTATATCAGTCTGATTTGACTAGTGAATTGTATTAACTGTTTGTCATTTGATGTCTGATAAAATTAGTTGTCTAGTATTAACTGTTTATATGTAAAATGACTTTTAAAAAATTATAAATATATAAATATTATATATCTTATTTTTTCGTTGAATATTCTTATAAAAATTTATATTTTAGATATTTAATTCTACAAAAATTAAGTTTATAACTCTAATAAGAAACATAGAATATATAATAATAATAACAATAATAATAATAGTAGTAACAACAATCATAATAATAATAATAATAATAATAATAATTCAGCAGGGTCAATCTGAAACTGGGAAAACAACAACTTTTGGCTCTGGCATCCTCCAGCAACTTGATTATTGTCTAGTCCAAGGAACAAGATCCTCTGTCCAGTTTTTATGGTGTCTTATTGTGTCCAGTGAATCTCAGCCATTCATTTATGTGGGTCTCGTATGGGTCTCACATAAATAAGCGTGAGATCCGTATAAATGAATGGCTGAGATTCACTGGACACAATAAGACACCATAAAACTGGACAGAAGATCTGGACTCCTAGTCCAATGTCTGGCACTAGTTTTAGCTCCACTAGGGAGCTTGCACAGCAGATTGAGAAGGTTATGCGAGCACATGGTGATTATCTTGGCGTGAAAGTTCATGCTTGTGTGGGTGGAACTAGTGTTCGCGAGGACCAGCGAATCCTTCAAGCTAGTGTTCATGTTGTTGTTGGCACTCCTGGTCTAGTGAGAGGTTGGGCGAAACTTAAGGGCATTATAAGAAAGGTTGATTAGTTGATGCCAAAACGTTACTTACAAGCAGCTTTTATAACATTAGTTGGTTGGATTGAATCAGCTAACCCAACTAGCTAACAATCAAACAAATTACACTATAAGAAAAATAGAGTTTAGCAACGGAAATTACAGACGGAATTTGTGCAAATTCCGTCGATAAGCTTATTTAGCGACGGAATTTACTGACGGAAAAAAGTGTCGAAAATATGGCTGTCGGTAAATTTACCGACGGAAATTTTGCATACCGTCAGTAAAATTACCAACGGTTATTTCGTTCGGTCGGTAAATCTCTGTCAGAAAATTACCAACGGAATTTTTTTTCCGTCGGTAATTACCAACGGAAATTTTTTTCGGTCGGTAATTAACTACGGAATTTTTTTCCGTCGGTAAATTTGCTAAAAATTATTTTTTAAAATTTACTTGTAAAGTGTTCAGTTTTTCTGATTACCTTCTTTTTCTTGGCCAAGACATTCATCGAGATAAGGAAAATTTGGCTAGTGTTTATGGACCAATCTAAGCTTTGCCTCGGTAATAAACTGTGTCTTGTGGTTAGCTCCCTGAACTTG
>JAOSBL010000211.1:537071-563458 GCA_027568915.1 Erythroxylum roraimae
AACTTTTGAATTTGAATTGTTTTATCTAGATATTAGCTAAGTTTGTTATTTCATTATCTATATATTTAGGTCTTTATGTCAATGTAAATTGACCCAATCAATAAAAATGTCTTTTGCATTCTCTCTTCCCTACTCTACTTTATTTTAGTTTGTTTCCCATTGTAAATTTCAACACTTCTTCCTTCTGCTCTTTGACGTCATCCACATTCACTCACAATTTTACTCGCTAGCTGATGAAAGAAATTTTCAGGTGTTCCTGACACATCCGATCCAAGTTCTGAACCCGTGATCCTGACTTGGAATTTACAGAATTTCGTGTGAATGAACCTGGACCAACATGAGCGCTACATCTTGATTCTAAATCAATTCTGAAGTTCTCTTCGAAAAGTTATGCGGTAACTGTATATTGATCTATCACCATTCACGTAAGGAACACTATGGCTTATAAAATTTGTTTGGAAACCTCAGGTTTTGTACCACTTGGAAAGGAAATTGCTTCTTAATAGTTTATTTCTCTACTGTAAGGAAAGAACACGAAAATCATGGCTAACAGTAGACAACCTACTTTAAACAGGAGAGAGCACGCATTAGATGTGATTTCCAAGTTAGAGATTGGTGAGCAGAAAATTGTACTTGTTATAAGTTCCTTATCGTACTCAATCCTGCAAGTTTAGGAAGTTATAAGTTCTCTCCCATTTGCCAAAAAAATGTTAACTAACTAGATGTCACCTTGGTCTGAGTCATTTTCAGACACTTGTTTCTGTTACATAAAATCCTCAAATGGAGAAGAAAAGCAAATTCAGAGAAGGGTCTACAATGCAACATCCACTTCTTCTTGTCTTCACCTTAGTCTTAGGTTTTGTTACGATGGACCCTTTTCGACTTGGACCAGTTGGAGATCATGACTTTAAGCCTGTGAAGCATGACATTGCACCTTATAGGCTTGTCATGAGGAACTGGCCAAGAGACAATAGCAGCAGACTAGGAGATGGAAAGCTAGAGTTTGTGGATGAAGTTTTCGGCCCCGAATCTTTGGAATTCGACAACCTAGGACGTGGTCCTTACTCGGGTTTAGCTGATGGACGCATTGTTAGATGGATGGGGGAAGATGTTGGGTGGGAAACTTTTGCTGTTGTAACTAGTAATTGGTGAGTACTATCAGCGATTTCAAATTCATCTTATTAAGTTTAGCAATCAACTTGGTACTACTTAATCACATAAAAACACCAAGGAAATGTCTGTAGAGTCTGCAGAAAAGATGTTTCTGCAAATCTTTGTAGTTACAGAAATGGAATTATACTAAAATTGTATTGCCTAAAGCAGGATTTTGTTCAAGATACGTTTTATCAGGGAATTAAGATTAAGATCTAGGAGTCAAGTTTATCTATGATTTATGCTTATACTTGCTTAATTATATTGGGAGATCTGTTGGAAAGGTCACAGGAGCTTTGTTCTAAAGGGGTAGATTCAACCACATCTAAGCAATGGAAGCATGAGAAAAGGTGTGGTCGTCCCTTAGGACTAAGGTTCGATAAAGCCAGTGGAAACTTATACATTGCAGATGCTTACTATGGCCTTCTAGTTGTTGGACCTGAAGGAGGGCTTGCTACTCCTTTGGCTACTCAGGTGGAAGGAGACCCTATACTCTTTGCAAACGACCTTGACATACACAGCAATGGATCAATCTTTTTTACAGACACTAGCAAGAGATATGATAGAGTGTAAGTGGTTTAGTCTACGGGTTTGATTATATAAAGGTTTTGTGTTGGTATCAGGAATTTGTCTGCACTTTGCAGGAACCACTTCTTCATATTATTGGAAGGAGAATCCACTGGTAGACTTCTAAGATATGACCCTCCGACCAAAACAACTCATCTAGTGTTGGATGGCTTGGCATTTCCAAATGGGGTTCAGCTCTCTGGGGACCAGAGATTCCTCTTGTTCACTGAGACAACCAATTGCAGGTAATCAAGGCTCAATCACTCTGCCGTCTTGCTCAATTTCAAGTTGATATGCAGTCAGTAAAAGAACGTAGATTTCACTAGTGTCAAATCCTTTTTATGTTCTGACATTGTATGAAATATATAAAGAGAAACATTTTAACTAGGGTGTTGGTGAGATACTGCAGGCTGATGAAATACTGGCTGGAGGGTCCAAAAACTGGAAAAGTGGAGCTTGTAGCTGACCTGCCAGGTTTTCCAGACAATGTAAGGCTTAATGAAAGAGGTCAATTCTGGGTAGCAATAGATTGCTGCCGGACCGTAGCACAAGAAATTCTCACACACCATCCATGGATCAGGAATATATACTTCCGGTTACCGGCCCGAATGAGCTTCTTAGCTAGAATCATGGGGATGAGAATGTACACAGTTATATCTCTTTTCAATGAGAATGGAGAAATCTTGGAAGTTCTTGAGGATCCAAAAGGTGTGGTGATGAAGTTGGTGAGTGAAGTTCGAGAGGTACAAGGAAAGCTGTGGATTGGAACTGTGGCTCATAATCATATTGCAACCCTCTCATATCCTTAATGCAGGAAATTAAGCTTCTTGATGAAATCCATTGTTTAGCTATGCTTAGACAAACCTGTAGAGACTAGACTTGAGTGATTTAACGATGAAAAACAAAACAGAAAAGAAAAAGAGAATGTTATGCGCACAAACCCAACTGTGGAAGTGTTCCCTTGTAATGACAAGTTTGCCAAAGGAATCATGTATCAGTGACCTGGCTGGAGGGAGACGAGTTCAAGTAGTCAAAGAATTTCAACTGCGTTTTCAGTTATTTCCTTTTGATTTGTTCCATTTTAGTTAATTACTCAGTATGTAGTGTAGTGGCTCCTACTTTGTAAGAAGCCGCTATTTTTCTTTGTGTACTTACGCTGGAGTTGAGAATGGAAGTGGGATCTGAAAATTTTCAACATTCAAGTTCTGTTGTTAAGAGATCGAAAGGTTCTCTCGTTTAACGAGCCTTTATTTTCTTTACAATTCACCGATGGTCCGAAAGGCATAAAGTCTAGAAAACATTGGCCGCTTCATACCTCGCAGGATGGATGGTAATCCTGTAACAAGATCCCAAAGGGGGACCATAACAGAGAATCAGCTTTCATGTCAACAATCACGGTTTATAGCAATATAGTTTCTTATGCACATCAAGCATAATAGCATAATCTATCCCTGGAATAGGTAACATTATAATGATTGAACAGCTAGTTTGGAAGAAGAAGCTTGTATTAACGGATTGAATTCCAACGACATATATCACAATAAAGGTAAAAATGTGGAAACTTTACAGAAATTGATCAAGTCCCAGGATTATTTAATCGAAGTCATCAACTTTAAGCCACTCATTTGACTCAACATCTGAATCTTTATCGCGAGAAGTTGACTGCCTAGCCTTGTGGTTTCCATCTTTTGTCTCAGAATTTTCATTTAACTGATCCCAATCACTGGATCCAGCCGGTGAAGGAGCCCAGGTGCCAGATATGGGTCTAGAATTGGATAGTCTAGTAGACCGATCATTTTCATCATCTTCCAAATCACTGAATGAGACATCATCTTCATGTTCAAGTTTCTTTTGCTTATCAGTGGAAGTGCCTGTATCAATATCAGACTCTTCCAACCACTGCTCCGTATTGTCCTCATCACCAATTTCTAGCCCTTCAGTTGCACTAACAATCTCAGTAACCTCCTTCTTGTTGGGTGAAGAGTTTTCCCTTTCCATAATGCCGGTTTTATCGATCTCTTTTGATGTATTAAGAGTACTAGAATTCTCTGCAATATCGACCTTTTCATTTCTCTTGGTTTGCAGCTTCTGCAGAAGTACATTTCTTGTTTCTACAATCTGTAAATAAGTCGGAAAGTAATCCAGATATAGTGAGATACAAAATGTTGTGGCACGAAGTATTAAATGGCACATTTATTACGTAAGTCTGCAAAATACCGCCAGATTTGGCATATGGAAGTTAAATCCTTACTGAGACTGAGAGAGATTGAATATTAGAAGTAACAAGAATATTATAAGGTGAAAGTACTAGCAAAATCAAGAAACTGAAAAGAACTTGCCTGAGGAGTTGAAAGAATTTCGTAGTCATATTCATTCAGTCTTGGAAGTAACAATATAAAATACACCATCCAAAACTTTTCATCTTCCATGCAACTGCTAAGTTTATCTCTAAGAGCTCGGAAACTAGGAACCAATTGTTCAATAGTTGAAGCATGCTCCTTCTGAGCATCAGCCATTCTGAAATCTGAAAGACATAAGATCAGCACTCAAGGTTATTGAATGCAGTACAGAGCCATTGCATTGAAACTACATTTCCAATAGCAATATCTTGTAACAATTGGACAAGTATCGTCATTTGGTCACCAGGAACCGAAAATTGACAATTAGAACAAAATTCCTGCTCTCTGCAAGCCGCATCCTGACATCTCTTCTCCTCCCAAATAATAGAAGCCTCCCAACATCAAAGTAAGTCCAGAAACTCACCAAGGAACTGTATGGTCTCTCATTCTTGTGTACACATTACGTGTACACAAGCTGTCGATCAAAAGTCTCACAAAACCAACAGCAATGAACTGCTCAACTCAAATCGCCACCACAAAAATGCATCAACACAAAACAAACTTAAACAAATTTTGCTTGCAGATACTGGCCTACATACAGGAAAACTCACATTGCACATGAAATCACTCCTCAAAACTAATGTAGCAATAACATTCAGCAGATAAATGAAGATAAAAACTTTTCTGTCAAATTGAATTTGTATAAAATCAACGCTCAACGAACTCAGCGCAAAATTGCACTCTTATAGAAGTTAAAAGAAATAAAAAGAACAGAGCTTCACCATTTTCTAGCGACAATGGAAAATCAGTCCAATACTCAGGCTTCCTCGAAATCTCCTTAACAAAATCAACCACATCCTCCGAAATTCCCGGTACGTACTCCTCATCGCCGTCAACTTCACCTTCACTGCTATCCTCTTCTTCTTCTTCAATAACTTCATTCCTCTGATCAGAGCTCAAAAACATAGATGTGAATTTGGAGACCTCACCAACTGAGAGCAAAGAGAGGCCACTCTTAAAGCTGCCTTTCAATTCCGCGAGATCGTTGCGGATCCCGATAAGGGTCTGCGACGGCATCGACGTAGACTCCTCATCAACGGCGGAGGGCGACGGCGGCGATGGTGGAGGAGCAAAGAAGTTAGCAACGCCACGAAGTTGCCGGCCAATTGTTTCTCCGATCACCGAAAGGTCCTCTTTTACACCGTCGGGGCTTTGTTCCTCTTCTCCCTCCTCCGACCCATCACCACCTAGCGGTCTCCGCTCCGGTGATGACGTGGAAGAATCTGGAACACTGGATTGAAGAGACCTGAAAATCCAAGACATTCCCTTTTCCTGCCTCTTTCACTTACTATCTCCAATTGAGAAAGGAAACTAAGACGGAAGAAGATAGAAGATTTGATGATAATTCAAATTGAAAGCTGTTCTCTGCAAACCTGATGAAAAGCGTTAATGGGATTTTTGGGATTCGGGAATTAGAGAGGTTTTAAGGATAACGTTTGGATCTTTCTTCGAGTTGTAGCAAACTGGTGCCAATCACATCCATCTCCAACTCTTTCCGTAACTTCACTTTGCTTTTGCAGCTTCTCTCCTTGTTCCTTTCTTGGATTGGGTACTGATTAATGATTGAGACATTTAATTTGTGCTGTTCTTATTAATTAATTAATTAATTTAATTAGCATGTAGAAGAGGCCCAAAACCTATCTCTATCTGGGTTTAGACCTGCCAATGTCAACTCAAATGTGTACTTTGAATAATCTTTTATTAGAAGGGTTTTACGGTTTCCAAAAATAGATTGGTTTGAATTTCCTTTCTAACCTTAGAATGTCTCATCTTTAAGGTTTTCTGATCAATCACAGAACAAATAATTCATTATACATACAATGAACAACCAATCTCCGTCTATAAGTTAGAGGTTGAAACTTAAAGAAAGAGGGTCTGATATTAGTATTCACCTTCTTCAGAATCACCCTTCCAAGAATTCAGGAAGACTTGAGAGTTATGTTAAGCTGATCTATGAGAAATTAACTTACAGTTTTTTTTTTTTTTTTAAAGGTCAAGCGCGTATTAAGTAAATCACCACACCAAATGCATATAATAGTCTGTAAATCACGTGATTAGACAAAATAGCAAGAAACCAAACTTTGTTCTTTTGCCTTACTCTGCAATTGAAACCTATACTCAAAGTTTGCAGAAATTTGCTCTCAGAAAGCATTAATGTCTGATAAGACAAGACATGAAGTTGAAGCAACTAAGATAATCATAGTCAAGAGATTAAGCTTTGGTGTCTCTTTGTTACATAAGTGTTAATTACAACAGGAATTACATAAAATCTCTATCATCTACAAAAATAATTCTTATAATTTCCAACATAACATAAAGAGTTCCTGCTTAAGCAAACATGAACAGTAAAGCAGGTTGAGAAAATGTCCGAAGTGCATTATTACTGGTCTTCATCAAGTAAAAGACAACTAAATCAAAGCCCTGCCTCTCACTAATTATTCAACAAAGAATTTCATTCTATTTGGCTACTGCACATACAAACATATCATACACAGCTGCTCAGTATGCACTCTATCCCAGATAATGAATCCAAAACTGGCCAACAACGAATGTTTTGTCTTCCAAAATGTTTCAGGATGAATAAACGTGTTCTTTGTTTGATGCATCTAATAAAGGCCTGTATACGGATTATATGCTTGGACGGGTGGGACACCTTGGCCATGTTGATGAACACTGGCTCCATAAGGATTTGCAAAAGGATTTGAAGGTTGTTGTTGTTGTTGAGGGTTCATCATCATCATCATCATCTGCTGCTGCTGCAGCTGCTGCTGATGGAACATGAAAGCCTGTTGTTGATTAGCCATTGCAGCCATTTGAACAGGATAGGGTGCGGCCACTCCATTGGAGGCAAAGAAGGGATCATAAGTTGTTTGCATCATAGGGGCGGCCACTGGGGCCGGTTCCCAAGGATTGTAACTTACTGGTTGACTATTTCTTCTAATTGCATCATCATAGAGGCTATCCAATGTAAGTTTATCTAGACCTCCAACCTTTTAGATGAAAATAAATCAATAGCATTAGCGCATGCAATAGCTAGCATCCATCAAAAAACTATTCCAGGATGGAATGAAGGACAAACAGAGAAGTCAAAAGCTGTAAATGTACCATTTTGCTAGCAGTTGTGGCGTTTTCATTTGAACTCGGGGCTGTAACAAGAGCGAGCTCCCAGCCAGTAGTTCCATTTCCTTCGGTTGGAACAGTAGCACCAGGTTGGTCAACTGTATCAACAAAAGCACAGCAGAATTAAGACGGCTCAAAGTTGCAACAAGCTACCAAGACAAAGGATATGACAACTCGAGTTAGTTCTCAATCCTTTATGAGATTTTCTTGACATCTTAGGATTAATTTTTTGATATTTGATTTCAACATAGAGCAATTCCCAAACACAAACATGTAATTCCATCTGGTTCAAGTGCAAAATATAGGTACTTCATATTCCGCTCTTCCACGAATTCTCTGGTAGTCAATTCCTTGGTTCAAATTGCAAGGTAGAATTTGGTTTGCCACACACAGATCTTGACATGCAATCTCTTCAAGGTTAGGACTTGACCATGTTTGGTTATTCATTAAACAATGACCGGGTACTGGAGTTCCTAAACTTATTATGAGCCAAAGATTTGTTTACGAAGCAAAGCTCATTTTCTGAGGCGCCTGCTCATGCTTGCATATTCAAAAATGAAACAGATATTATTATGGTCCCGTATAGAGGATCTGGTTATGAGTCGTTGAAGAGTGCAGTCGTACTCGAGGAACTGTTGCTGCAAAGAACTCTTGTTAGTATTTCTACCTTTTTTATTAGGACTGGGCATGAAGGGAATGAGAGCTCATTTAGAGAGAACTCTCTGATCTCTGGATCAATATATTTGGAGTAGGCAAAAACTTGCCTCTGTCGTTTTCCTCTATTCATAATATATAGGCGTTAATGCCACTCTTGCAGTTGCAATAATTAACTACTATCACGACTTAAAGAAAAAAAACTACAAGAATGCTAAAATTAAAAAATGACCAATTCCAAACTATTCCTCAACAGATATCGATATTATTTAAAAAAAATCTAAAACTACTATAAACTATAACTCTACACTTTGGAAGGTTAGCTTACCAACTGGAACAACAGCCAGAGCCAGGGCATTTTTCTCATCCAGTTCGGAAGCAGCTGGCACAGGATCATCCAAATCCTGATAAGCAAAAAGGAATAGAAAATGCACCAGTAGTATGGTCAAAATTTTCTGAAGAATATAAGTTACGTGCAAGGTTTTGAGTCTCAGACAAGTACCAACAAATCAGGTGCTTGAGCGACAGGCACTTTATCCTTTACTGGTTCAGGTGGTGGCGGAGAGGGTGCAATCTCCTGCTTTACCTCCTCTTCCTTCTTGTACTCGACAGTTAGAACTTCCTTGGTTGCAATTTTGGTGTCAGCAACCTACTTCCCAAAGCTCATATATTTGTTACTTTGTAATATTGCAAAACTAAGGAGGCATAGGAAATGCCACAAACAAAAAAACAGATTCAAATGTCCAAATTGTGGTAGGACGAGGGACCGATATTACTACACATAAATATACACATGTTTAGTGTTTGACATTAAGAGCACATGCACCATGCTTCAGTTCAGCTGACTTAAACCTGACCATAAGGCATTCAATGATCTAGGACTAAAAAATAGATAATGAACAAATAGAAATTAATTAAGATCTCCATCCCTGTTAAATAGACTGACTTGGAGGGCATGTACATTGTCCTAATGGTCAAGCGTATATGTTATGCTTGTTACTGTTTAGTAGCTCCAACCCAACACAAACTTGGAAACAGAACACTTCCATACCTGATCTTTAAGCACTATTGACGTTCGTGGAGCTTCTCGAATGTAATCTTCCATGTTTTGTAGGAATGATGAAGGCGGCTTCATGAACAACAAAAGTTTGGTAAATGAAAGAGAGATACTGAAGAAAAATACATTCAACAAAACACAACTGGGATGGAAACCTGCTCAATCTTAATGAATCTATCTCCCCTTCCCATGTGTAGACTTTTACATATCTCATAGAATTCCGAGAGTCTCTCAGCCTGAATACATTAAGAGTACAAAAGCATTAGTACATTAAAGTGTAACCTACATTGAGATGATGTAAACTGTCATATGACAACCATTCTCAAAAGATTTTTAACCTGCTGGCAAGACCTCCTATATATATCCATGGCCCTCATAGCGTCTAGTCGTTGCATCTCAAAGAACTGACATCAGTAAAGTTGACATAAGTGCATGATACGCAAAATTTCTAGCTTGTGACTCCCAGGATACAATCATTTTATACCTTGTCAATCATACTGGTAGTACCATCACTTATAGCTTGATAAATTTTGATGCTTTCAGAAGCAACCTAGTGTTGATAGGTAGGAAAAGAACAAATTAGAATGGATACAGACTATCACATCATAACCAATCAAAATGAACGATAAGAACAAACTTACCAAAGACAATGCTAAATGAATAACAAAGTTATTGATTGCTGCCCCTTGTGGCTGCTTAAAAATTACAAAAAGTGTTATCTATAACAGATTCAAAAGGAAGTTGAAAAATGGAAACATACATGAACGACCTCTGGCTTTGATGGAGGCCTTGACTGCAATTATCTTGTCAACACTGATTGAGCTTCAATGATTTTACAAATTACCTGGCAACCAAGAACGCGGAAAAGTAGCTGTTGTAATGCGGGTAATTGTTCCAGCAATTCAGCCGTATCTAGTTCTTTTGTCCTCTGCAATCAAATTTCAAAATTACTACTGAGCCAACATATTATTTTAATAGATCTAAGAAGTTAAGTGCCAACTTGCGTATTCATTCAGTAGAAGAAAAGCTATAATTCATGCTACAGTAATCTCTTCAATCAGAGCAGATGAAATCCAAAGTTTGCAAAAATGTGCATAGTAACGCATATTCAATTTATTTCTAAAAGGAGTATGAAATTTACTATCATATAAAATATAGCAAGAAAACTTTCCATTTGAGCCATCGGAAAGGTATTATGGTGGAAATCAGTGTCTAGAACACCACAGTTCTCCGTTGATTGCTTCCATATACACCCAATATAAAGCACAACACAGACAAGTCTACTTTTTGCAATAACCACTCAAAAGGATAAGAAAACATTAAGAAATTAAAGAAAAGTTCATACCGGTTGATCCATTTCCAGATCATACTTCAATACCCGATAGCATTCCAGCCTCTCCTCCAAAAATAAGGCATAACTGCGAACCCAGGCAGAATAATCCCAAGCTGACGAAAACATAACAGCAGTAAAAATCAAGTGCAATCTTTCAACCAGAGAAAATATCTGACCAAAGAGACGAACAAACTACCATTTGGACTGGAATCATCTTTGAAGTGAGCCATGTTAAGCATATGGCCTCTGCTTTTGCGATAGTTCATGAGTTCCTCATGAAAAGTGGGATCCACTTCCCTGAGGGCACGATGAATCACAACTAGAGTCTTTAATGCAACCTGCATGCAAATCACAACCAGTCAAATCCAAGTTCATACACTCATAGCGCAGAATAAGAGAACAATTTCAAAATTATATGATTAAGGAACAAGGTAAAATGATCATCTCATCACGAAATGTATGACATACTGCCCAATTATGCGTCTTTGATAACCGTCTGGCAAGAGCATGGATGCAGTATGCAACATCAGCCCGCGGCATTGTAGCTGAAATGTTCAAAAATATTGCTGCAAAGAGATAATGAAAGAAATTCACTCATCAGAGCATTATAAGTGATAGGTAGATTTGCATATTCTGTTTTAAGATAACGCCCAAATTGAATATAGAGAAACTACTTCTGATGTGTTTTTCCTTTGCAGGTCGCTCAACATGATTGGTAGCCCTGACTATAGCAATATCCAAATCCTGCAACATTAAAACCAGGAACTAAAATGAGCTCATTCGAAGCCGAACAAGTAGCAATAATTAAACACCATAAATAAGCACATTGTCATTGAACATCTACAACTAATAATACCTTATAATCACTATTGACTTTAGCCAATGAGACTGTGGTTGTATCCTTCAAGGCTCCAAGAGCCTTCCTAAGGCTTTTCTGCGTACCGCCCCCTGACATTCTCTCTCCCTCTCAGTCGCACAATCCTACAAGCATCCATCAAACAATCAAATGTCATTATAGTAAAAAACTCCTCAGTCCCACCATGTAAAGCACTTCATTCTTCATAACAACCACACACTATCCCCAGATACAAACAACATCCCACCAAAGTTAGACCTTTAACATCAGTTTACCAAATTCAAACCGGAGATCAATTCAGATACGATTTAGATGCTAAGTAACCACATCGCTTCCATCGTACCCAAAGAAGGAGATTTTGAACTATCAGGCGCAAATCCAAATAACTATCTATCATCTACACAAAAGGTACCACAAAATCAAAAGAAGAGCTCAGGATTTCACATCTTCCCCAGGAAATCAATCTTCAAAATGAACCCACGACGAAAAATGAGATAAGCTCATAGGCAAAAGCGAAAAAACAAACAAAGAAACACTGATTCAAACAAAACTCAAGACGACACCTTTACGACTCAATAGAAAACAAAGAGATCCAAGAAACAAAACCCAGATGCATTTCAACAACCCAAGTTCAGATATCAAAAAAAGAAACAAAAAAGTACGTACAAACACACCCACCCACCACCACCCCACACAGAGAGAAAAGTAAAAAGAGAAAGCACATACCCAAAGAACCAAAAGAGATCAGATAGCTCGGAATAGCAGAGAGCTAAAATGGTAAGATAAAGAGAGAGAGAGAGAGAGAGAGAGATACTGAGCGAGATAAAGGAGAATTGGTCGGTGAGAAGTTGCGACCAAAGAAAAGTCGGAGTTCGGATGGAATTGAGCTGTGATGAAGAGAAAAAAATAGCCAAAAACAAGAGCAAAAACAAGAGTAAAAATGTAAACTTTGAGTCGGGTTGACAGTCGTAGTCAGTTTCTACAATTTATTACATAATTTGACGATTTTAGTTTCCTGTCTGAAAGTACGAATTGATTTTTCATTAAAAACTCTGTTTTGATTAGTTGGTGTTGTGTCCGAATACGGCACTGCAAGAACTTGTACTTCCCACTTTCCCGAAACAGCCTAAACTGTAAGACGCGGGATTTGATCCTCTGCTTCATATCTTACACCCTATTTTCATACCATCCAATTTGAAATTAATAAATTAATTTAGATTTAATGAAATTTTAAATTTTAGGTATTTAAATTTAAATTTAAATTTGATATTTTCTTTTTAAATTCAATCTTAATTTTAAGTATTCAAAATTTAAAGACTTGAATTTGGTCTGATTTATTATCGCTTATATTTTATAATTTAAAATTTTGTTATAAATTGAATAAATTACATAAAATATATTATTAGAAAAGAGAAACTATATATTAAAAGTAAATTATAAATTTTATTTGGAATCACACACATTAAATAAGTTGTTAAATAAACAAATCAAGTTACTCATAAAAGTCAAACAATCTATACTAAGAGCATAACTTGTAATTCAAGCATACTAAATAAGTTGTTCAATAAACTAAGGGACAAATTATAATTAAATTGTTGAAAATATAATTTAAACTTTAATTCTTAATTATAAGTAAAAATTTATAATAATCCATAAAAAACACTAACGGTCTTCCTAATGGTTAAATTTAGTTTTTTTATGTACTGTAATCAGATTAATAATTATTTTAAGTAAAATTATAAAAAAATTTCTATCTAAAATATTTGAGATATATAGCTGATTAAGAGCTAAATTCATTTCTTGTAAGTTCAAATTGTACAAATTACAATTTATCTAAAATTTATTGATATCAAAATATAAAATTAAATGAAAAATATTAAGCAACCAATATGGTTTTTTTAAATATATTTTTATTAAAAGTGATTGATCTTTTATTATAACTAATTAGTTGGTTGATGACATTACATTTAGCTTTAGAACTACTCAAAATGGCGTTAAGTTGCTATCTCGTGCCCAAATTTAAATAAAATTTAAAATTTCAAATAGAAGAGAAGAAAGAAACATGAATTGACTAAGCACTTTAATATAGAGGAAGATCAAGGGGCAAATCGTAACATCAGAATTAGGTGCCACGTGAAGCACAGTTTACCCGCAAGTAGTGATGGAGAATCCATCCATTTGTCACACCAAGCAAAAGCCTCGATGTGAAAAGACGATCATACCCTTTTTTTTAATTTTGTATTTGATTTTTTTAATAGTAAAATAGGACACACCTTAACGTAAAAGGAAAAATAAGAAAAGGGGTTTGTTAAATTTTTTAATTAATAATTTCCATATTTAAGCACAGAAGGAATGATTGATGATGACAAAGTGGCTTTGGGTATATAATTAATCACTTTAGTAGAGTAGTCATATACGGCATTAGAACATTTTATTAAGTTAAACTTTTGTCAATGGCTAATATGATAACAACAAGAAGACTTAAACTTTAATGGAATTATTCATCAACTTTTTTTTTTCCGCAAGAAGAATAGGAAAGAAAAAAAATAATTAGACACGAGCTCCTTCTCGGGCGGATTTCTCATTTTGCTCTTCAGCCTACTAAATATTAGCAGTTGTTTTTAGTTGTTGTTCCCCTCCCAAGGGCAGGTTCTTACGCGTTACTCACTCGAAAATTCACTTGTTTGATTCATAAGCTTTTAGAAGACTACAATAATAGCTTCTTTGAAAAATAAAAAAAATAAATTTGGGTAATTAATTTAAGGGGTGATTATAAAATTTATTCAATTTTATAGTGTTAATATAAAATTTTAAAATTAACGTTAAATTGTTTTAATTTTTAATTGTTAATGAAAATAGCTTAACATTAAATCTTTGGTAATAGAGATAACATGGTTTTATCCCGTATTATATAACATGGTTTTGTCACATAAATACCGTATGTGGTAACAACGTGACAAAAATATTAGTTTGGCGTGCTTGTTATATCATGTACATTAACAAAGAACTTAACGTTGAGCTTATTTTGTTGAAAATTGAAGGTTATGATGTTTTAGCATTATTTTTTACAGTTCAGATAATATTGTAAAATTAAATAAAGTTTAAGATTTGTTATAATTAATCTTAATTTTAATTTGATTGGATTTAAATTTAAGCATTCAAATTTAATTTAATTTAATATTTTTAAGTTTGATCAATTATTATAATTGAATTGATTCAATTTCTAGTCATCAAACTAATATAAATTAGTTAATTGAATACGAAATCAAGCTAATTTTTTTTTGGGTAGATTATTACCATTTTCTAGTTTATATCTAAACAATATAACCATTGACAAAAGCTCAGTCATGTAGATTTGGAGTATAGTTTGTATGCAGAAGAGCATTAAACATGAAAGTGAAATGTCAAAGCACGCCAGATTTGAAAAGATTAATAGTCAACAGCCAATGAGGAAGAACATTCAATGATGGAAGCTTCAAGTAAAGTAATTTTGCATTTACAAGTTAAAGTAACATCTGAGTTAGGAATGTCGATGGGCAACGCAAGCTAGGCAGGCTAGGTAGTCCGATCTATAGGATAGGTCAGCCCCGTTTACTTTATACATTAAAAAAAATGTAAAAAATGACGTTAATAAGTCAGCCCAGGCTAGGCAAGCTAGGTGGTTCGGTTCATTGATAGGTCGGCTTGGTCTACTTTATACTCCCTCTTATTCAAAATAAAAGTCGTTTTAGAGGGATGCACATTTATTAAGAAAGTTAATGAAATGTTTGATATACCCTTATTAATTGCATGTTGAAGTGCCTTGAAAATATAATCTGTATAATTAAGACGTGAGAGAAATTAAAGAGTAATTTTGGAAGTAAAATCATAAACATGCATGAAAAGTAACGAACGACTAGGGATGGCAATGAGTAGGGTTCGGTTCGGGTATTACTCAATCCATATCCATATCCATTTTTTATGACTCAACCCATATCCATATCCATATCCATCGGTTTTTACAATTTACTACCCATATCTAAATCCATTGGATTATTCGGGTTTTTGGATATCCATCGGGTTGTATAGCACATAAAAATATAACTTCTAAATATAAAATATAAAGAGCAGATTTATACGAACGCTCTAAATCAAAATTACTCTAATAATAATAAGTCAAGATTTTAATTTGTATGTCTTAAAAAATCATAAAATTGGAATAATAAAAATCATAATGTCTAGTGCAAAGACAAAATATATTCTTCACAATCAATAACTGAAACAATGACTGAAATATCTAAAGCTTCAAATTGTCTTTGCGTGAACTCCACGACATTTAAAACTCTATCTTCATATCATTTGCATTATTATCATCCTATAAGAAAATAAAATATGATGAAAAAGGTGAAGACTGAGAAATAAAGTGAGATTTTAAAGTTGTTTCTTCTCAGAAAATATTAATATTTTATTATATTTAACCATAAATATTCAAGAAAAAATAAAAAAAATAGAGTTAATAAAAAAGGGGTATGGTATGAGTATCCATGGTTCGGGTTATCACTAGACCCATATCTAAATCCATATCTACATCCATTTTTTAGCATCCATTTATAATCCATTTAAAATCTATTTTTTAACCTCCATATCTATTTTTATGGGTCGGGTAGTGCGGATATTAATCGGGTTAAAAACTCACCGCCATCCTTACGAACGACACTTATTTTGAATAATTAAAATCCCTTTAAAACAACTTTTATTTTAAATGGGAGGGAGTATATTTTTAAAAAGCGTAAAAAAACGACGTCGATGGGTCAGCCCGGGCTAGGCAGGCTAGATGGTCCGATCCATAGGGTAGATCGACTTGGTCTACTTTATATATTTTTTTAAATTAAAAAACAGCGTTTTACTTTTTAAATAAAAATTATTTAGTCCTTACATATTTGAGTTGAATTAAGAGATACTATTTCATTAAAAATGTTTTTAAAATTAATATATGTATATGTAAAATAATCTTGAAAATATTTGTTTAAGAAGAGCTTTACTTTAAAGAAATACATGAATGTGGGAGTTTGAAATTGAGTCTCCTTAACTAAGAACCATGGAATAGTCAATGACGGCAGCCAATGAGACTTGGGTTGAAGAAGGTAGACTTATCCTTAATCAATAAAGATAGTCATAAATGGCAGCAGTCAATACAAGAATACAAGTAGACTTGCTCTATTGAAGTCACTTTGTTTGATTCAAAAGCTTTTAGAACATTATACTTAATATTCCGAAAAAAAAATCAGATTTAAACCGAATAAATTAAATTGAATTAGTTATAATTCATCAAATTAGTTCTAATTATTTTCATCAATTTATCTAGCCATGGTCGGGCCTCGAGCTGAGCTAGTTGAGCCCGACATTTTATTTTTTTAAAAAGAATTTTTAAAATGATATCGTTTTGTTCATGCCCGTCAAGCTTCAAGCCTAGGTACAACTCGAGCCATAATCATTAACTTCTGGTCGGGTCGAGTCGGGCCTAGGGCTCATTGCCAAGCCTAGTCATAAAGAGTTTAAACCATGCCAAAATACTTTATATTGCAAAAGAAAATACCTTCCTCGACAATCTGATTATGAAATAAAGTGTTTTTGTAATTTTAATAGTTTTATCAAAATAAAAATTAGATTACATTGTTTAAATTAAAAGTTAATATTTTCAAATATTTAATTTAAATTTTAAAATAATAAATTCTTTAAAGGAATATATATTTCTATTAATTATGTAACAAGCAAATTTAAGTAAAGACATACTTTAATATTATTTATTCTAAAAATCTTGTTAAGCTCAATTTCATTCGATTAATGAACTTAGAATCACTAAAGAGCTTTAGCTTACTGAAGTAGATGAATGTGGGAGTCTGAAATTGAGCCTCCTTATCCAGACAGAGTGAAGTATCATACGAAGCATATCAAATGGCTGAGCAGGTCGATGCAACATGAAATGTCTCCTCACTTGCATCACTCTCTTTTGCATCATCAGGTATCTTCTTTCTGAAATCCCTTTCAGGATCTTCTTAACCTGAGGAATTTTTGACGATGGTATGTTCACCGAGAACTTGCTCCAATCTAGAACGTCACTAAATGGCAATTCATAGTTATCAGATATGGTGACAGGAACACACCCCAACTGGATTGCTGTCACTACTCGAGGACTCGCAACTTCGTACCCACTTGGGCACAGGCAAAACTTGGAATTACCCATTAGTGTGAAGTAGTTCTGGTTCTTGTTAAGGTACTCGTGAACTTGGATCTCGTCGTCTTTGTCTTTCCATTGCTCTAACAGGACCTTTCTGATATATCCATGGCTTCCACCGGCGAAGAAGGCGAAGATTGAACGATTACTTGGAGGTTGGGCTTTTCCAGGCACATCAAGCTTTCCCTCAGGAATCCTGATTTCAGGAATGGATACGTCTCTCTGCGGGTTGAACCCTTCAGATTTGTTGGCATTGCAAAGGACTCTAATGAAGTTCTTGTAGAGTTCAAGTGAGCCTTTGTAGATATCTGGAGCCTGTGAAGATCAAAACAAAACATCAGATCAAACTGTTCCGAAAAACGTGGAAATTTTTTTCTTTTTTTTTTTCTGTTTTCAGAGTTCTTGACAATGACATACCCAATCATGGCACGAAACCAGGAAATGATCAGCTCCTCCATTGCTTCTGTTCCAGTAGGGGTACTTATCAGCTAAAACATCGATATAATCTGTGACCAGACGCTGAATGAAACCTCGAGAGTAGCCGTCGGGACTATAGACGTAGCTGATCATATGAGTGATGCTCATGGGAAGCAGAAATGCGTGAGCCTCGTCAGGGTGACGAGCAGCGAAGTGACTCTTCCCACTCTCCATCTCATCGATGAACTGACCTTCGATTCCATATATCTCGTGAACTGGTGCAGCATGCACCAACGGCTTTTCACCTTCTCTGTAAACCCACACCTTGAACCTTTTCTCCATTTCTATGTGACTCCTGAAACAGGCAATACTACCATTCATGACCCCTGAAATTCTGTATATACTACTTCTATGTGAAATGTATGTGTTCAATTGTGATAATTCAGAGACATGGTTTGGTGGATAGCACATATGAAAATATGAGCCATTATTAGGGTTCGCAATAGGCCAAACCGAGGCTAGACCCTAGGTTTGATTTCGAGTTTGGATGTACATAATTAGGTTTATTAATTTTAAGTTAATTTAATCTAATTTTGTATTATTGTAATTATACTCACATTATTTGTAAATTAAAATCATTTATGGTTATTAATTGAACTAAAAGTTATTACCAATAAATTATCCATGTTTAAGAAATAACAATATTTTAAAAATTAGATTGGAAGACAAACCGATAAGACAAGAAGTTTAAAGTTTAAAAGATTCAACCGACTATCATAAAACTGATTAAAGATTAAATAAAATTAAAGAATTTTAAAAAATGGTTGAAAAATATGATCTTTATCTATTAAAAAATTTAAAATTTAATTGAAAAGGAAACTGTTAAATAAAAATTAATATGTTTATTTTGATTTATAAAAACTAATTAGTTTACAAAAATTGTCTGATTAATTAATAAACTGATTGATTTTCAACAACAAAAATTATCGAATTAAATCAAATTGAAAAACTAAAAACTAAACCGAAAAATTGATTAATTTAAAATTTTTACTATTAAATCATCTAGCTGGTTTGATTTTTAAAACATTAAAAAATGATATTCAAATCACCTGTTTCCATTAATCTATTAACTAATAAAATAGGCTCAAATAGGGAGAACAATTATCCATGCTACCTGATCTATATAACTTATTTTGGGATAAATTGACCCTACAAGGAAAATACTTTAAAGAGGATCCGAAAGACCGATTGTTATATAAGGCTTCATGCAAGAAAATATTATTATAAAGATCTTTTTTAATTATATTTCAAATTCTTTAATTTTATTTAAAATTTAACTAAATTTATCATGATTTAATACCAGCTTAATATTTTAAACCTTAAACTTTTTGTCTAATGGGTTTAAATTCAGATCCGAATTTTAAAACATTGATAAATATATAACATGAACTAGAATAGTATATAACTTCAGTTATTAATATGATTAAATTGGAGTATTGAATGAGTGTAAGATGCTAAATATTTTCTCTAAAATTATTTTCTACTCAAACTTTGAACAAGAAAAATGTCATAATAGAGATAAAATGGAACAGTAAGTTACATGAAAACTTAACTGATGAAAAGCTACCGGATTTCTGTATGCAACTCCTCTGGGAATGTAAGTTTCCTTCTTGTACGATGAATAGTTTTTGGACACAACAGCTTCACGTATGGCCGCTCTTGCTCTGGCCAAACCATCTTCTATTTCCTCCGAGCTGCTCTTTATCTGCTCAAAAAACACAGACACACCCATGAACAATCATGATCGTATGAACCAGAAAAGACCAAGATAATGAGGTTTAAAGGTTTTTACTTTCTTGTGTCTAGGAGCTACTCTGACAAGAGGGATAGGAGGCAATGAAACTGGTGCTGAAGAAGGTTGAAGGGCTTCACTGACGATCAAAGATTGATGATGAAAAGGAGGAGAGAGAAGGTTGATAATGGTGGTGTTTTGTTTGAGAGGGAACACGAAGATGAGAAGTAATGCCACGAGTAGTGATGGAACCAGAAGAGCAATGTACAGGTGAGAGCTAGATCTGATTCCCATGGTTGATGATCATCTAAAACTCAACAACAGACAGGTGAAATCTGGTATGGTGACGGTGGAAGTCTAAACATGGCAGGTTTGAAGCAGAAAGAACATGAATATTTAGAAATCTTTGCTTTCCCTGTGCTGATTAGAGCAAATTATATATGGTAAAGTAATTAATTTTCCGATTCTAGTAGATCATTGTGGCATTAAATTCGATGTTTATATAGGAACTTGAGAATAATGATCCTGAGAAGAAAAGGCAAATTCTTCTTTTGTGAGAATAATGATCCTGAGAAGAAAAGGCAAATTCTTCTTTTTTCTTTTTTCTGCATTATGATCGGAACTCATTACGTATCTTTTATGTCATGAAGAGGCAACAAGAGAGTCCAGATCTTCTGTCCAATATTATGGCGTGTCTAATAAATCTCAATCATTTATTTATGTGGATCCCGCAAAATAAATGGCTGAGATTCTATGAGACAAAATAAGACAGAGCAATATTAGACAGAAGATCTAAACCCGCAACAAGAGCATCGTATTTCCTATTTCAACTTCTGCACTTTAAAGTAAATATCTGTTTTTTTATGTATTCTATAGTCTACGGAAAGGGAACTGTGTATTGTTTCAGAATGATGACAATGTAATTTAACTTTGATTTGATCAAGTCTAAAATAAAGATTTGAAGCTTGACTTGATCTATTTTTGTCCCTATAATACGTAGCATAAATCTTATTACGTACTCATAATCAACATAAAAGGATTAAAAATGAAGGTAATGCGGAATACTTGATTTCGGTTCCATCTTTAATTCCGAACTCCAAATGATCACGAACCTCCGAGGACCTTTACGGAAAGTGTTTACCGGGACACGAGCTAAGTCTTTCTACAGTTTTCTTAATACATAAGTTCTCTTAACGGGTCAGAGATTCCTTATGCTTACGATTGATATGAGTTGCAGGAGACTTTAACCTATATATAGCTTCTTATCAGGCTTCCTATCACAAGGCCGATATGAATCCGGTCCACACTAATTGGGATTCATTTTTCACCCAGACTTCGATTCATTAATGTAGATCATTTATTGAGCTACTTTATTATCTTTATCTAGATCAAATTTGTATCTTAACCAATAATTTATTTAAAAACTAAAAAATGCAATTAATAGTTATTCAACTTTATAGGAAATGACAAAATTGTCCAACAGTCCTTACATTCAATAGGGTATATGTTGCAACAAAGAAGATCAGAATGGTCAAAATTTAAGTTTTGCTTATGTGGATTTTCATTGAACAATTAGGTTCAAGCTTGGTAATTAGTAGCAAGTTGGATAAACCAAAGTCATGTCTAACCTTATTGGGTTAGGCTATTTGTAAGTAGGAGTGGAATTGGAAGTTACAATCATGCTCAATTGTGCTTGATTTGTCATTTATATGGTTCACTTTGGGTGATTATTAGTTGCATATTTATTATAAAAAGAAAATTTTATTTTAGTTTTACTATCTATAATATAGATGAGTATTAATGACCATCAAAACTTGATTATCTCATGGATCCTTAGATAAGAGAAACCAATGTTCTTCAACCAATTTTTTTAATTTTGAATATGGTTGTTTAAATGGTTGCTCCGGTGTACAAGATTCCCGCCTTTGCAAGGATTAGAAGCAAGTTATCAATTATATGTAACCTTCTCTTTATATTTTACAAAGAGATTGTTTCTGTAACTCGAACATATGATATTACGTGAATAAGAGAAGTAACATGGTGACTATATTACGGGTCTTATAGAAGAGTCCAACTCTAAAATCTAGCTCAAGGGGTTAAAGAGTCCATAATTCTATATAAGCCCATATTGGCCCCATTTTATGCATTCTAAAGTGCTATGCTTCTTGAAACTGTTATAGCGGAAAAAAGATAAGAGAATTTCCCAGCGTGAGAGCCAAATGAATCGAAAGATTCATGTTTGGTTCGGGAAGAGCAACATTATCTTCAATTCATTTCAGGTAGCAGAACTTATGACAGAAACCACAATTTCCAGGTTAGATATTCTTTTAGTTACTACAATAACATCATGAGCTCTGTCTACATATATATGTAAAGAATAAAAGATTCAACAAATCAGATTCCAAGCAATTGGTGAAGGCCAACACATTTCAATCAAAGAATGGAACTTGACTTACAATCATTTTTAAATGACATAAATGATCATATGATATAATATTTGTCATGGATTTACTTCACATCCCACACGGTCACGGTAATCCAAGAACACAAGCGTGGCACCATAATGAGCCAGTGCTCCTAACACCACAAAAACATGGAAGATTTGATGACTATGCCCTGCTAGATCGAACCAGCCTGGCTTCAACCTTTCCGGAATCCGGCTAACGTAGAATCCGGTGCCTGTCAAGTAGAACAAAGCCATGGCTGACTCATAGGCTAGGATGGTATCACGCTTGGGGTTACTCCAATTTACAATCACTGCATGAATTGCAGGGACAAGTCCAAAAAACCCCATGGAACAGAAGAGTAGAGCTCGAAAAGCACGGTATTTCCCGGACGATAAGGACGGAGAGAGCAGTGTTACGATGGTGAACACTCCCATTGCTGTGATCCCACCAATGTAGATGAATTGCCAGTGGGAGTCACATTGGAAGATGTAATAAATTGGAGGAAAAAATGAAGTTATTATCATTATAGTAATGCCAGTATAGTCTATTCGTAAGAACAGAATGTTCAACTTGCGCGAGTGGCATGAGAATAGGTGACAAATGCTGCTAGAGAGGAGACAGAACATGGAACCACCTAAGAATACGTAGAAAGGCCATCGTGTTGTGGGCATTCCAGGCAGTGAAAAGTCCATCTTCTGAGCTGTAATGTGCTTCAAATCAGGAAGTTTTGATGAGATCTGAAGCGAGTTCGGTTGTTAGGCAGCTGAAATTTAAGACAAACTTATGGAACATAGGACAATAAAGTTCTGGTCTAACATGAGACACACTCACCCAAAAGAAACTCTTTGAGTGATTAGAACTGTTCATCTCTGTGTTAGTAAGAATGGACCTGCAATTTCAAATCCCAAAAGAGACATGTAAGGAAAAGAAACAGAAGATACTAAGTTTCTATGTTCAAGAAAGCTGAAGAGCTCTTTTAATGGTCACACCAGAAAAAGGGTTGATTCTTTTCTCTGCAATTACCAAACCTGGTGGAAGAACATAATGATTTTTCATTACAAATTCAAAGCTGAATTGACAAGTTTTTCTTTTAAATGTGAATCTGACTTTTTTCTTCAATAGTAATCCAAGCAGTGGAGGTTGGTTAGACCCTGGTCTGGCTACTAAAAGCTAAATATATAAGAGTTTCTGATCAACGAAGCTTATCAGATGAGAAGAACACATGTTCTCTGCAATTTCTTTCCTTCGTCTTTCTCTGTTTTCTGCAGAACTTGTTTGTCCGAGAAGTTGTGAATATGATCTACTTATGTAGTCATAAGGAGAGTTAGAAAAGTTATGTACCTGCTAAACACGCCAAAAAGATCAGATGCCTGAGGAACTTGCATCAAGTTCGCTATAGCCAATCCCAGAAACAGCAAGAATCCAACCAAATGGCTGCACATGAGTAACGATCAAAACCCAGACAAAAGATTCAAACTTTAAGCAAAAACTCGTCAGAACAAGGCATCTTACTCACGTCCAAACATTGAGAGTCTCGTTATGCCAACGAAAGATGCTGAAAAGAGCTTCCTTGAGAGGCCAGTTAGCTCTGTAGTAACCAAGTATAAACTCGTTGTCCTTCATGTAATCTGGTAGATCTCTGAACGACACAAGAACATACTTTTCCCCTTTACTTAAAGGCCTCTCCTGATCATCTTTTCCTTTATTGCTACAAACAGAAGAACCAAGCTTCTGGTTATGGCTGACTTGAGAATCCATCATATTCCTCTTGGATTTCCTCTTTGAAGCTGAGCCCATTTACAGTTACAGGCAAAGCTTATAACTTTCTGATACAGACAGAACAGAACAGCTGATCTTAATCTGTCTAATATATTGGAATGAAATTCTCATTTATTGTGAATCTGAGAGACGCAAAACTGCACCAACTAACCGAGCATTTAAGGAGGTGAGTGCGTCTGATAAATCTGTTTCTGCAATTTCTTTTCTTTTTTTATTTAATGATTCAGTCGGTTCTCCATTCCTGTTTCATGCGTACACGTAGTTAGCTTACCAATAAATTTCGTTTCCAAGGCATGTTCATAGATTAAGCATGATCCTGCTGATGATGAGTTTACCCGGTGACTTTCTGCTATTAACTTTGATTTTGGGTGCAAGTCAATCCACACTAATCAACATATAATATGTTTATCAAGGAAAGTTAAATGTAATTTTATATTTCTTTTAATCAGGATTAAAAAAATCGATCAGTTTGACCGGTTCAAAAATTTTTAAATCAACCGATCTTTCAGTCAATTTTTAATTTTCGTATTTGATTTATTTTAATAGCTTTTATTATTAAAAATTAATTAATTTATTAATTAATTAGTCAATTTCGTAAATTAGTTATTTTTATAAATCAAAATAAATCAATTAATTTTTATTTAATAATTTCCTTTTTAATTAATTTTCAAATTCTTTGATGGGTAAGGACAGTTTCCTTAAATAAAATTTTCAAATTTTTAATTTTATTCAATTTTTAACCAATTTTATGACGGTCTAATACCGATTGAACCTTTTAGAGCTTAAATCTTTTATCATATAGGTTTAACTTTCGGTTCGGTTTTTAAAACATTATTTAAAATACACATCAAATATAATTTATTTGTGAAAAACATATATTTAGAATAAATTATTTGACAAATTAAATAAATAATTGTTAATAATTTCGAACTTTTAGGACGCGAGAAATATATTTAATCAATTAACTCATAATTTTTTGCTATTAACTTTGTTTTTATTGCAAGTCAATTCAAACTAATCAACAAGTAATTTGTTCATTAAGCAAAGAACTTTGTTTTTATTGCAAGTCAATTCAAACTAACCAACACTTAATTTGTTCATCAAGCAAAGTTAAATGTAACTTTAATTTTATTTATAATAGATTTCATTCTTTAATATATTTAATAATTCCTAAAAAAATTACATATTTAAAATAAAATTTTGATAAATCAAAAATTAATTTAAATAATTATTAACTCATAAAAAAGTCTATATAATTAGAATCTTAAACCTGACTCCTTCCCAATTTGAAGAATATTATATATAACCTTTACATGGCTAGGCTAACAATGTCCCTAATTGTTGGAATTAGATAGGTGATTAGGCAACCCATTTTTTTTGCAAGTGGAAAATTGGGTGAACTAACCCTAGACTTCAAATCAATTTTAATACAATTAACATTAGAAAGCAACTTTCTTGTCAATCTAGACATGCTTCTCCATTTTCATAATCAATCACCTGCACACTCCAATCCACTCCAGGATTTCTGATAATAACGTGTAAGGTACTTTTGTTTTTCATTGCTTTAATTTCTTAACTATTGTTTCAAGATTTCGAATTAGTGTCGGGTCCGATTTCGAATTAGGGTCGGGGTCGGACTTTTAAGATCCGAGTGTGAATCTCAAAAATAAAAAAGAATAGATTGGAGTTTAATATTAAAACTTGACTTGATTTCGATCTAATATAATTTAGTTTATTGAATTTAAATTGAGCCGATAAAAATTTTCAATCTTAAATTCGAACTCGATTATGTTTAAACATCTAAATTTGAATATGAACCTAAAAGACTTGACTAAGAGTACTTCATGCCCTTAGTTCGGACAAAGACGGTCTGAAAACTACAAGACTAAATCACCAAAGTTATGGTTGTCGATTTATTACATCTTTAAATGACATGGTTGAGAAGCCAACTGTTTGATGTGATCCCATGAAAAAGATATATTATATTGGTGAACTTGAACTTAAGGATAGACTGGACCCAATATCAAATTCGAAAATTTAAGCACAATTTAAGTTAAAATTAGGTTTGATAATATCTAAAAATTAAAAAAGGTTTAAATCCAATTTAAAACTTGATTAATTCGAGTTAGATTAAGCCAGAAAAATAGGGTGAATTTTGGAGCAATTGGTAAAGTCGCTCATTTGTAATTATTGTTAGAATGCAACCGAGATCGAATCACTGGCGAAGCGAAAAAAAATTACAGATTTCGGGCAGATCCTGATAATTGATTAAACTTGAATAAATCACAAATTGATTTAGAAATCGTACCTTATTCAGTTTCCGTTGGAAAATCTTTGAAACTTTTTTTATTGATCAATCACGAGCCATCAAATTGTCCAGCATTTGATGGTATCCACAGAGCAATTCCCAAACTGCTTTGAGAGGAAGAAGACAAAAGTCTTAGCTTCTAAAAAGCTCTTCCCTTTAAATAGAAAAATCATGGCAGCCTTCTATTAAAATTAAACCTCTTTAATTATAATTAAAATCAAATTCTAATTAATTTAATTTTAATAAAATCAAATATCTCATATTTGATTCCCAAAGTTTCTCAAACTTTATA
>JAOSBL010000211.1:568763-587424 GCA_027568915.1 Erythroxylum roraimae
CTAATTTCCATTCTTTTCCATCTATATATCCAAACAATAGAAATTCTATTTCCTCTCACTTATTTTAAGAAACTCTATTCCAAACGAAGAAAATTAAATTTCACTTCTTTTCCTTTTCTTTCATTTCCTTATTTAAATTTACTCTCGTTTCCTTTACATCTTATATTGCCACAAACAGTATTAACGTTCGATCAAAACTTGTGTGAAAAGGTTAGAGACGTGACGTCCACATGTGGAAACATCCAACCAAATTCGGTGTTTGTTGTCCAAAAACGGAGTTTCTCATCTTCTTCTTGATTAGAGTAATATTAATAAATTCATAAAGACGGCTAAATATAGGCTACGTCAATGCATAGCCCACCATCTTTTCTCTGGTTATTCTCTTTTTTCCTTTCTGCTTCAAGCTAAAAGACCGTAGCCGGTCAGTCCCGTTTACCTTGCCTCTGATAGCTGCCTTTTCACCTGCAGGTTTGGTGCTCTGTTTTGTAACTTTTGTCTGATTGTGGAGTTTTGGTTGCTTCTTTTGATCTGGGGGACGTGGGTGTCAGATCACTTTTTGGCAAGATTTTAGTTCATGGGGTTTTCATGATTTTGGTCTCTGAGCATTTTCATGAACTGGGTTGTGAATGTTCTTGTCAGTTTTGGAGGGATAGGCCGTAGGCGTCAATTGTATGACTGCTCGAGAATTTGATGGAACTTTTGTGGTGATTGTTAGTGAAGTCTTAATCTTGAAGTATGTGTTGGGGGTTTCTCTCCTTTGAATTGAGCTTGAATTCAGTTGTTACACAATATCTATCCAAAGTTCGTTACTGTGTTATCTTGGTTGTTACAGTTCAAGTTCTGAGAATATTTGCCTCTGGGCTTCAGATTCAGTAAAAGATTTGTGGTACTGATCACATAGCTCATTAAGAAGTTAACAGTAACGAACTGTTTTACTTTAAAAGCTTGCGGACAAAGATTCATATTCCAAGATCCTTCACCTAAACTGGGGATTACCCTAGAAGTAGCTACTAGATCTGTTGAACTTTTCATTAGGCTTGTGTTGAGATGAGATTGTTTTCCCTTTACCGAAATGTGTTCTTTTTGTGATATCTATCAAAAATTTATAATTATATCTTATTGTTTTAGCTTCTGAGTTACCATTCGAGTAAGGAAGAACACTCTTACAGAGAGTTTAGTGAAGATCCCACTATAAGTGATGATTGTGAGAGTATTGCCCGAGAAGAGAAGAATGATGGAATGAGTGTTTCAACTCTCCTAAAGAAGTTGGCATAGTGACAACTGGAATAGTTGTGATGTGTTGCAGTTTTCTCTGTTCCTGTTTTTATAGGAAAAGAAGGGCGACTGCTGACATTCTCTCAAAAGATTCAAATTCATGTGAGTCCCGAAGTCATTTATTTTGCGGGTCAATGTTTTGATGCCTCAGGAACAAATGGAAGAGTTTGGTTTTTCCCTAAATGTTTGCTTTGGTGTATGTTTTTTTTACCAATTTCAACAATTTCTGCTGTGTTTCTCTTGATGATATTGTCAACAGCATATTAAAATTTATTATTGTATTAGATTCAACTTCCTCTTTTGGTGCGAATTCTCTTGCCGGAAAAGTTCCTCCCAGTCCAGCTCGAGTGCCACCTAGTCCAGCTCGGGTGCCACCTAGTCCTTCAAGATTCTTCAATTCACCAAAGCTCACTAGGCTAGGATCAGTTCATCTAAATTTGAGTCAGGTTACCAAAGCTACTAGCAACTTTTCACCGTCACTTAAGATAGGTGAAGGGGGTTTTGGAACTGTCTACAGAGCACAACTAGAAGACGGGCAGGTTGTCGCAATAAAACGAGCAAAGAAGGTATGCATCAATTTCTTCATCCAGTTGAACGCAATGTTAGACTCATCGAAACTCTTGCTTCATTTGTGTGATAGGATTTATGTTATAGCAGATTAACAGATGAAGTTATTTGATAGCAGATTCCCATAGATACATAAAAGCTCTTGGAAGAAGATATAATCCAATGAATGTGTTCATTAGATATGTTAGGTGGTGGAAATGATACTTTTCTTGTTAATAGAAGATGCTCTAAGTTGTGGGGCATGAGGTCACGGGTCATTGAATGTCTGCCCTTAGTGATACAACAGGGAAAATCTATTACAATACAGTAATGTTTCTTGCAGCAGATTGTTGTTCTTAACCTGGTATTATGGTTGACTGAAATTAAGAAATTTCCAACTTTGGTAAAAAGGAAACAAAATCACATATATTCCAAGTGATATCAATTTCGCTTAATCATTTTGAGTTGACTTTCTTGATGTTGAACATTATTCTTAATCATTGGCTCTACTGTAGTAATTATTACATATCTCCGAGCTGGTTGACATGAAAACGTTGTGTAGGAACAT
This sequence comes from Erythroxylum roraimae, assembly GCA_027568915.1. Taxonomy (NCBI): domain Eukaryota; kingdom Viridiplantae; phylum Streptophyta; class Magnoliopsida; order Malpighiales; family Erythroxylaceae; genus Erythroxylum; species Erythroxylum roraimae. The sequence continues at coordinate 571,153 of JAOSBL010000211.1, forward strand.
TTCGAGAACCTCCAGACTGAATTCAGCAGTGAAATTGAACTCCTAGCGAAAATTGAACACCGAAATCTGGTCAAGTTACTTGGTTATGTTGATAAAGGACATGAACGTCTTCTAATTACAGAGTATGTGCCAAATGGTACTCTTAGAGAGCATTTGGATGGTAAGCTTCTGTTAATTGAACAGTCTAAATTCCAGAGCAATGGACACTTCTGCTAAAAGTTCTGTTGAAATGTTCAGGTCAGCGGGGAAAAATCCTGGATTTCAATCAACGGCTTGAAATATGCATCGATGTAGCGCATGCACTAACCTACCTCCATCTATATTCAGGTCAGACAAATTTTCATATTGTAATTTTGTTATAAAATTACCATATCGGAGGTTAGTAATGAACCCTAAATGATCAATCATGAAACAACTTCAAACTTTTAGATTAATTTAGACATTTTGTTGCAATGTCACACTTCTTTTTGGCAGTTGAGATAATGATGTGAGATCTTATGTTAATTACATAGTAATTATCTTACCACATCATATTGAGTAAACACTTCAAAATATGAAAGGCTATAGCGTAACTTCTTATCTTTTGTGCTTTAAATTACTTAAGAAGCATCTTATGGTATTAGAAACTCTTCTGCTAAGGTTAAATACACTGGAAACCTGTGATTTGATATATTTTTCATTTTTGTTTCTCATATTCTGAAAACTAGCACTGACTCTCTATGGAATTATTTAGCTATCAAAAAACTCCTTCCGTCTATCAAGTTACGTCTTTTGATCATTTTCTTTATATGGGGTGGATGAGCTAATTACGGGTTGAGTTGTGACGTGGTTGTGTTAACAGTTATATGGAAACTATCACGTGCATAATCACAGTCAGTCATATTGCAGTCTTCATTAAAGTAATTTGATGAAAACTTAACAGAAGGTCTTACACAGATGCTATTGATTTTCTTAGTCAAATAATTGGTGCCTAATACTTAGTTTGCGTGATAAACAGAGAAACAGATTATCCACAGGGATGTGAAATCATCCAACATCCTTCTGAACGAGAGCATGAGAGCCAAGGTTGCTGATTTCGGTTTTGCTAGACTTGGTGCAGGGGACTCTGATCAAACTCATATCTCAACCAAAGTTAAAGGAACTGTGGGTTACCTAGATCCCGAGTATATGAGGACCTATCAGCTCACTCCAAAGAGTGATGTGTACTCATTTGGGATATTGCTTATAGAAATCCTGACAGGCCGCCGTCCCGTCGACCCGAAGAAGCCGGCTGATGAGCGGGTGACCCTAAGATGGGTAAAATTTGTTTCTTTAATCATCAAACTTCAGTACAAAGGTGTATAATTCCCTTCAAGTGCTAAAACCCTATCAACTTTGCACAGGCTTTCAGGAAGTACAGTGACGGGTTTGCGGCAGATCTGCTTGATCCTTTGATGGAAGAGATAGTACCCACGGATGTATTGATGAAAATGTTTGCTTTGGCAATTCAATGTGCTGCACCTATCCGGGCCGATCGACCAGACATGAAAGTAGTTGGAGAGCAGTTGTGGGTAATAAGAGCAGATTACCTGAAGACTGTGAGGAGAAGTAGCATTTCATCGGAGGGATAGCATCTTCCATGTTCCCTGGTCTTCTTCAATTGTTTGTTGTGTCTGCAAATCCTGTAATGAAACAAAACATGACTCTTATCTTGGCCTATTAAACTTGTTTTTATTACTTCACTTGTCGTAAGGTTTTCTTTTAATGCGTTGTATGGCAAATTGTTGCGAGATTGACACAGATGGTAGTCCATCTTCACGTTAAAAGCTGTTTTCCTTGATCATTACTTGAAATATAATTACCTATTGATTTCGAATCGACTTCAAAATTGAGTTAATTTGGCACCGCAGAATATTTGTTTAATCTAAGCCTGAGTCCGAACTCGAACTTGATAAAACTTGAATGCTTGAGTTCTAGGACTTCAAGCAAGGTCAGATCAGCTGAGCTAATTTGTCGGCAACCTACTTTGTGATGGCCCTTAAAAGAGAGATCAAGTTTTGCAAACTTTCGGTATTTTACGTTCATAATCTCTCCAATTAATTCTGATGGGGATGGATAGAGATGGCTGAAAGAGAGAAATGGCTGAGAGCACATTTATGGCAGATTCAACTGTGATCAGTAATGGCCTGACAAAAATATTCAGATTTACAGACCCACAAAGAGCAACAAATGAGAAAACAGATTCAGATGTTTAGGCATGACGGGCAATAACAGAAAGAAGCCACTGATGACACTCCTGACTAGGATTTCGGACAAGATTTTTGTAGAGCACACCAACAGCCAAAAAGTTAATAATGGCAGAGCAATCTAAGGTATACATGATACAATGTGTTTGATTTTGATTCCCTTACTGTAACAGTCCATTCATTTGGGTGGTCAAACAATACTCAAGCCTCCACAATGTGGTCACCACCTCATCAATCCCCATTGATATAATGATTGTCAAGTTACAATATACAATGCACACGTGTACTTCATCTGCCTACTTCCTATGCAAAGCCAGAGAATTCAAGCGCATGTTCTGTTAAAGCATTCCTTCGTTTTGATTGATAATGATGAGGCTCAAAAAACTAACCAAAAAAAATACGTTGATTAATTGATATGTCAAGCTCATCCTTCCAACACAACCTTACCGTGTAGCCAAGCACCATTGCTTCACCACGCTATCTAGATGTTAAAAAGCGAGGCAGCTTGATCCTCAACCTTTTCCACCTGCTCCTTACTAGTAGAGGATGCAAACCCAATATATGTTCTGGCATGAAATCGTGCCTTGTCAATATACCGACGACAGGTGATCTCTGTAAGCATGGAGCATTGTTATAGAATGCCAGAATATAGAATTGCATTGATGTACAACAGAAAGACCCAAGGAACATAAATCTCTGCAAACATCAGGTATTGATGCAATATAATGCAAGAACACAGAATTGCATTGATGTACAAGAGAAAGACACAAGGAACATAAACAACAAGCATCGTGAAGGAAAATCTCATTACCAGTCCAAAAGTCGGTCAAATTCAAGTAGATAGCATGTATGATGTGCAATAAAAATTGACCACAACTTCAGAAATCAACCAGAAAGCAACAAAGCCTGTCCTTTTTTGCAAACAGATATTATTGCAATTCGTTCAATAAACATAGGAAAAGAATTATGTAATTGCATCAAAAGCTGGTAATGCATTACTGAATATGACCAGAAGATTTCAGAATCCAGGCAGAGTCAAAACTAAGTTACTAAGCACGAATTACAAGTAGCAATAACATTTAAAATGCAGTGAATAACTAAATATTAAGGTCACTAATTTGAAAACCAACAAAGGCCGAAGGTTCTTACACTAGCAATCTTGGGTATAATAAGTAGGTGTCTCAAGCCAACTTCTCGGAAAAGTATAAGGGCCTTAGCAAGTGACATTGTTTCAACAACTGTATAAGGTGAAGCATTAGTGAATGGATGTAAATCCAAGAACATCTCCATCTCTTCTTCGGTAAATTCTAAATCTTCTATGTTGTCAACATTGCCTGAGCCCCTCTTGGCAAAATCACCAGCTGAGAATTGCTTCAACACACCAGAGCCTTGTGGCACTGGAGAAGGCAAGAAAACTTTCTTCTTAAGTAATTCAATAAGATGTGCTCGAAGGATTAGCCCGTAAAGATCCGGAGAGGCAGAGAGTGGAGGCTCATCAATTACAGGAAACCCGTTATGCCTTGTAGTTCTGAGAACGTGTACTACATTACCAACCTTCTCAATACCTTGAAAGAGCTGAAGTGGACCAGTCACCACATCAGCAACTGTTAGCTGCCTCATGTAAGGCTCGGCATGAGTCTCTAGATAAGGAAAGCCCTTTGCTTTCATAATAAGATCATAAATGTTTCCATTAAAAGCATCAGCCACAGTCTTGGAAATAAGAAGAACAATCATTATCAATGGAAGCAACAACAGGTTGTTGGTCATTTCCAGGATAATAACACACAATGAAACTGTCATCCTCATAGATCCACCAAGAAATGATGCAGCACCCAATACAGCGTAGAGACCATGATTTAGACTTGAGCGCTTACCAATTAACATTCCGACAAACCGTCCATAAGATGCACCAGTCACGATAACAGGTATAAGTAGACCCGCAGGAGCTACAATTCCATAGCTAAAGATGCTAAGGAAAAAACAGGTTACAAAAAATATAAGAACTGATGAATATTGGAACTCAAAGTCATTGTCCCTGCTGAAAAGATTTCTGATCGCATCATCATTTGTGTTGAAAATAAGGCTGGCAAGATCATTATAATGATTATTGGGACATTGGAATTTCTTGTAGTTGCCAGACCGCCCAATTGTTGGACAGGCTTTTGATGTGTCTGATGGACAAGGTTGGCAAGAGGCTAACCAAGGTAACCCAAAAAGAAGGCAGGATGTGAACATGGAAATAGAGCAAGCAAGAGAAATTTTGTAAGCAATGCCTTTCCTGGAAATCAGAAGACATGAAAGTAAATATATCAAGAAATAATAAATTTTTATTGTGATCAAAAGCATCAGGGAGAAAATAAGAAGTTAATATTAGAAGAACTTACTCATTAATGAAGTTGTAGATGCGCAGAACCCTATCTAAAAGAAAGTTATACAAACTTCCCAATATGCCTCCTATAATCCCAAGGGCAAGCACAAAAGGCAAGTCAATGAGGTGATACGTAATACTTGCTGAATAGGCATTAAACATTATGAGTCCCCCGGTGCCAAAAACCCCACATTTCCCACTGGAACAAAAATCAATAAAAGCTCGAAGGACTATTGCAACTATGGCCGTAGTAAAGAAAGATCTCCAGAGAAGGGCACTTCTCCACCTGCAGAACAAAATCATTAATTAATATTTGATTAAGAATTACAGCTTTTTGCCATTTTCGATGAGATACATATAAGCAAAGACCTAAAGATACAGAAAAATAATTTTGCTAACGTCATGAATATCTCAACGAATAAAAGTGTGAAAGAAAATTGTTTTACTTTAAGTCTTCTCATCTCCTGTAGTCTGTTAGTAACTGAATGAATAAAACTGGGAACAGTTCAACCACAAATTAAGAATTTTTCCTCAGCAAGAGACATACCATGATGCCATTTCTTCAAGAGCAAAAAGCACACCACCAACCGGGGCATGGAATGCTGCAGCGATACCAGCAGCTGCTCCACAAGTCACAAGATCTCTTCGATCTCGATCATTTCTAAAAAGCCGCAGCCATTTCCATGTCAATCCATATTTTTTAGATCCACCTTGACCCAGCAATGATGCAACACATGCTCCAGTATGCACCATGGGCCCTGCATTTCCAACAAGGAGAGATGATGACACTGCAGATATGCTCCCAATGATCTGCCAAATAAGCAAAACAATGAGATTTTCACTTGTCATTAATGAAAAATAACAATGTGAAATAAGGACGCATATGAAAGCTTGCATAACTCCACAGTTTACATCATACAAAAAGACATCCAACAAGGTTTAAACAAAAACATGGTATAGAAAAGGAAAGTAAATATTGAATGTTAAAACATACATATGAGTTAGTTGTCGTCGAACTACAATGAAGCTATACCAACAGAACTTAGCACTAGTCTTTTCAATAATGGTTACAGATAATCATATTTTCTCGGTCAAGATTCAAACTTTATAGACGACTTGCAAATTCTGGCTATGAATATTGAAATTATTGTTATAACCCTCTTAATTATATCACATTCCAAATACTTTAAGAGCCACTAGACTATAACTTACTAACAACATTCAAGTAATTGGAAACAAGCCTTGAATGACTATACCGAAAAATCATCACCTTAACAATCAAAGTTCTCAAGGAGAGAATTCCGGGCGCATCCACACCATTTAGATAAGCTTTCACTTCAGGAATACCTGAACCAGCCGCCGCCGGAGATATAAAAGCAGTGATGAGAGATGCAAACAGCGTTAGCGCCAAATTTGAAAAAGAGAACACAAGAAAAGCCATTCCAAACCTGCAATAATCCAGAACCAAAAAAGGAAAAAAAAATTGCTGTTACCAAAGTCAACGACAACCAGCCTAATGGAGAAAACCTGGAAATAGAGAAGAGCATTTACTATTAAGTACCTTGTAGCGAGCATCATATTGGAGGTAACGACAAACTTGACGCCAGCGAGATTTTCAACGGCGAGATTATTGGCGAATCCGATGAGACTGACAATAATGCCGATCAAGAAACAGAGCAACCACTTCATGAACACGTACTGGAATATCTGGATCCTTCCTCGACTCCTCCAGTCCTGCTTGAAGAAATCGTTCTCCGCAATCCTAAAAAACAATCAATCAAACCAAGCAAATCTCAGAGGTTGTTCACCAATCTCAAACACACAGTGCGTTCTAGTAATCATACTCGTAGTCAAGGCTTTCGATGGGACAGACATTGGCACCGACAATGGCCACCTGAGACGTGGAGTTCGTGACGGAGCGTAGCGATGGAGATGACGCGAGGAGTGGTCGCGTGAGGGACTCGAGCTCCGGAGACCCGCTAATCGAATTCAACGACATCGCTACGAAGTTCTCAGCTCCGTAGAAGTGTAGAACGAGAGAGAGAGAGAGAGAGAGAGAGAGAGCAGGTAACTGGGAGTCCAATTCTTTTGTCCAATTTTATGGTGTATTATTGTGTCTAGTGAATCTCAACCATTGATTTATGCGGGTCTCACGTTTATTTATACGGGGCTTATATAAATAAATGGCTGAGATTCACTGGACACAATAAGACACCATAAAAACTGGACAGAAGATCTTGGGTGGGTAAATGGAGGACTCCCGGCCAGTGACGTGGAGAACACTCAAAGTCTCTCTTTTATTATTTGAAAATGATTTTTAATAAAATTATATGGAGTAAGTATAAATATATGAGTACTTTTTAATATTTTTAAAAATTAATAATCGTTATTGAAAATATATCTAGTAAATTAATACTTTATAATTAGTTAATAAATTTTATTTAATTAATATTAATAAACTAATTATTTTAAAATCTAAAAAAACTTAAAGAAAAAGTTTAATCTAAATCTTAAATAAACCTAATTTAAGAAATTTTATACAAGTAGATCGTAATATTAATTAATTAATTAATTAAATTATCTTTAAATATATAAAGTCATGACAATGGGCTATCCTAGTCCAGCTCAACCTAATTTTTAATCTTTTTAAAAATTTAAAAATAGCGTCATTTTGTTACTCTTAATAAGGTCACAAATTGGATCAGATTAAAAAATCTTAGCTTGTTAATTTCAGAGCAGGATTAAGTTCGGGCCGGATTGTCATTCCCCAAATATATATGAGTACTTAATAATTTGTGATAATATTATAATATTGAGATTTTTTATTGTTATTTTAAAAATTATTTGATAAAATAATAATTTAAAACTAATTGATAAATTTAATTTAATTGAAATTAATAAACTGTTAATTTTAAATTTTGAACCAAAATTCTTAAAGAAGAAGCTTAATTTAAATCTCGAATCCACCTAATTTAAGAAATTGTTGACTGGTAGATCGTAATAATATAAATGATATCCAAGTTGGTATTGGACGTGTTGCCCACTAATGTTACATATATTGACATCTAATAATACTTAATAATATTAAATAATCGAGCTCAGTCCCGACAACTTGGGCCAAGCTCGATTGCCTTAAGCCGGGCTTGAGCCTGAGACCGAAACCCGCGTGATTTGAATTGACTTAATTTTTATTTACAAGGGGAAAAAAACAAATTATAAGATCTTTCGAAGGAGGTTAACCCCTGCCAAATCCTCTGCAAAAATAATGGTATACTCAGAGGGTGCTCTATCAAAAGTGGTAAGGCCGAGTCCCAACATAAAAGTATAGTTGATGAGCCAGTCAACACACCGATTTTTCTCTCTGTAGATATGTCGAAAAAGAACAACTTAATTCTTGACGAGGAGTTCGTTGATGCCCAGAATTTTTCTTATAAATGTCGGTCCTAAAGCCCATGTGCCATTTGTAGGTGTAGTCTTATCTTACCACTTGGCATGTATTAGACGTTATGTCCATTTGGCTGTTCCAAGGACAATATAAGACGAACTTGTTTGGGAAGGAAGCTATGTTCTCTTTTTGAGAATGTTTATAATAAAAGGTGAAGCTAAAGGACTCGGATTGAGACTTAAGATGGGGTACTATCGAACCCGATCCAGCATAAGTTTAGGCTTGGAATTTCGGGTTTTGTCGGCCTTCAAATCAAATGTAAATCTAAAGACATAATATTTAAGATGTGTTCGAATTTGGATAAGTTCAAGCCTAATACGAACCGTTGCCAAGCATAATCCCCAATTAGGAGGCACGAGGCATGCAATTTTGTGCCCTTTGAAAGTAAAAAGGTGTGAAGGTTGTGAAATTTGCGATGAGCCAACGGGTTCATACGAGAAGAAAAGTTAGACTACACATAAGCCTAAATGAGGTTTCATTTTAAACTAATTTGGTGGAGTAGCTCATTAAGCTTAAATGTTAGTCTTCTTTCCCCTTATATTTCAATATGGGACACTCACATGTAGATATTATCAACACTCCCCTTCAAGTGACAACTACAGCTACTCAAGTGCAATTGGGACTGGACATCTAGTTGTCACTTGAAATAAACACAGTGGTAACCGAACAGGGCCGTTGGGACTGGACATCCAGACGGACAACCAGGAAATTAATAATTCGGACCAAATCTACTTTGATACCATGTGAAATTTGTAATGAGTCGACGGACCCACACGAGAAGGAAAGTTAGACCACACACAAGCTCAAGTGAAGTTCTATTCTAAAACCAATTGACAATAGGCAGAGTAACCCACTAGGTTTATATGTTAGTCTTCTTTTTCTAATATGGGACACTCATATGTGGGTATTATCAACAAAGGTTTAAATGTAGAGATAGACATTTGAGTTCGGATCCGACCCAACTTAACAAGAAGTTAACACGTTCAACTCAGATTGGGTTCGAGTTGCATTTAAATGCATTTCTTAAAAAAATGTACTTAAATGTAGGTTTTAGTTTAGGGTAGGATTTTTCTATCCCTTATTTAAAATGATGTTATTTAATATTGATTTTTAAAATATATAAATTAAAAATATTATTTTGATAAAAAGAGTTTAAATTTTGACTTCAAATTTAATTTAAAAATTGATCAATTTAAATATAACTCATTAATTTGATACCAAAAGTAAAATTAAAGTTTAGTTTAATTCAACCCAACCTATTTTTATTCTTTTAATTAAAAATAAAAATGCGCCATTTTTTTAAAACTATCGAATCTTAGACTAGGCCGAACTTAAGAAGCCCAAACTCGAGCCCGGCATATATTCTGATCAACCCAAGCTTATTCCGTCGACATTTGAACAAATTAAAATAGACCCGGGAGCAAGTGTCATCCTAACTCCTTTCGTCATGCATGATCCAAAGCATGCTTTTCGTTTAAACAAGCCTTTGACCTCTTTTTCGTGACAACAACAAAAGCTAAGCTACCAATTCATGAATTCCCTCCAATTCAATTCAGTGATTCACCATATTTCTTACCGCCGAAGTCCTATGTGGGCCAGGTCAACTACCTATCCAACGGTCAACTGAAAACAAGAACAAGAGATAAAAACAAAAATGGCAAATAGTTAAAAAGTTGCATGATTGTTATTGTCCTGATGCGGTGGACTTGGGAATTTCCACATGGCAACACTCGGTAGGAGTCAAAAGGGTGGCTGTATGTCGGCAAACGGCACTCACCTTCCCTGGTCCAAATCCAACTTCCAACGCGCCACCAACTCACTCACTGTCGTGGTGTTGTCATCTTCTTCTTCTCTTTTCTTGATTTTAACGACAAGTTACGGAGAAACCCACTTCAAAAAATTCACCTTTTAAACTTTTTTGGACTTACTACAGTAAAACGAAGTCTCTGCTTTCTTCTTCTTCTCCATTTGTTCGATATTTTTCTAGTACTACTCGTCGGAGACGTACAACGGCATGTCGTTTGTGGGGGGGTTGGTGATCGGAGTTGTCTTTGGGTTGGCGTTGATCGTTGGCTTTGTCCGGTCGGAGAATGCCCGATCTAAGCGTCGCTCTCAACTTGTTAGTACTTGGTTTAAGATGAGTGAAGGGAGTTCTTTGGTTATGGGTCTTGGCGGTGTTTGATGGGTGTGTTTGTTTTTCAGGCAGCGACTGTGGCCGCTTTTGCGAGAATGACGGTGCAAGATTCTAGAAAGATCTTGCCTCCTCAGTACTACCCTCCTTGGGTCGTCTTTTCTCAACGTCAAAAGGTTGACCTTTTTACCTCTCCATCTTTGTTCAAATCTTGTTTGTCCCTAGTCAGGTTACTGATTTGAGTGTTTGTGACGTGACCTTAGTTGAACTGGCTTAATGCCCATCTTACAAAGATCTGGCCTTTTGTTAACGAGGTAAGTTGTCTCTTTCCTTTTCTTTTCTGGGTTTTAGTTTACTTCATCTTCTTTCTTCTTCTTTTTTTCCCCACTTTGTGTTTTGTTTCTTGTGTGAGTGTGTATAGGCAGCATCAGAGCTAATTAGGGCTTCAGTGGAGCCTGTTTTAGAGCAGTATAGGCCAATTATATTGTCCTCTCTCAAGTTCTCCAAGCTTACACTTGGTACTGTTGCTCCTCAATTTACAGGTCCGTTAGTTTACAGTTTCATCTTCTGTTGATTTTGGTATTGAATTTACTCTTGGTACTGTTGGTCTTGCTACTTCCGTATTGTTTTTTTCCCCTTTAATGCTTAGTGGTCCACAAAGGATTGAGCTTTTGTTCTTGGGACCTTCTTAATGGTGGTCCATGCTGAGTTCTTGTAGTGCTTGTCAAATGTAATTTCATGGTATATTGCCACATATCTGTATAACCCTTACGATTGTATAACTCGGTGTATAGAAAGTTGGTTTCAGCTTCTTATCAGTCATTGTGCTCTTTTAGGGGTTTCAATAATTGAAGATGGCAAAGATAGCATCACTATGGAGTTGGAAATGAATTGGGATGGGAATCCTAGTATAGTACTCGATATTAAGACTAGGCTTGGCCTTGCATTGCCTGTCCAGGTAATCTTTTGCTCATCTCATCTGCCTGTGTATGGTATATCTGAAATATCATCTGCAAGCAAAGGCAACCTGTTCGCATCATCTTTTCTTCTTAATCATAAGCGCCCTTACTCTTTTTCTTTAACAACTTTATATCACCTCATCAAGCTTCCATGGTAGGTTGCCAATATCCGAATTATTTACTCTGATCCATACAGGTAAAAGATATTGGATTTACGGGGGTTTTCAGGTTGATCTTCAAGCCACTTGTTGAGGAGATACCTTGCTTCGGAGCTGTTTCTTATTCTTTAAGACAGAAGGTGTAGTGGCTAATATCTTAGATTTCTTTGGAAGTTTCTTTTATAAGATTAGGAGGATATGTTCATACATGCAAGCACCTCAGTTCAGATGCAAAACAAACATACAGATATAACAAAACATTTGGTTCCTTTTAACTTGCAGAAGAAGTTGGATTTCACTCTCAAAGTTATAGGCGGTGACATATCAGCAATTCCAGGACTTTATGGAGCTATTGAGGTTTGTGAATTTAGTGTTGACTTGTCTGATTTCACTACCTAGTATGTATTATTGCTCACTATATCAGTTTCTATTGTTTTATTCAAAGTTATATTTCTTAAAGTTAGTTTTTTCTAGTTGAATACTTTTATCTACTTAGAACTCAATTAAATTGAATACTTTTATCTACTTAGAACTAAATTTTCACTACCTTTTAATTCTTATATTTCAACCCTAGTGGTTGTAGATGCCAATCACAAAGTATTGAGTAAGGTCTTTCTGAAAATCATTCCTAGTTAGATGGATGATGTCTTTTGGTTCAGAAAGCCTTACAAAATGTCACTTTGTTCACGTCTAACCTTAAGCTCTACTGTGAAATCTTATTGTGTCAGTCGATTCATTAAAAAGCTAGTGGGTTTTCTCAAGCTAGCAGTGGTAGTGGAATGCATGGACTGTGGTTTGTTATTTTTCATGATAACTTGATGTAGATATAGTAACAGTCATCATCCACTTTACAGGAGACAATACGAGATGCTGTTGAAGATTCCATCACATGGCCTGTTCGGAAAATTGTTCCAATTTTGCCTGGGGATTACAGGTATTTTGAGAACCATGTTAGAAAGTTTTTCATCATTTGGCAATTCTTCTTCATTGCCATTGCCTTTGAAACTGCCTTGGAATAAGGAGGCATTCAAGTACCCCTGTACAACCCAGCTCCCTTATGCATATAACTAATGATACTCTTTTATCTCAAAACAACATGCTGACCTATTCAGAAAGACTGATGGTATTTTATGTGGGTTCCTTTGTGCTTGAATGCTTTTCGTACTTTTGAAGCTAGAATGTTTCTTTTTCAGTGATCTGGAGTTGAAGCCTGTTGGAATACTTGAAGTGAAACTGGTTCAAGCGAAGGAGTTGACAAATAAAGATCTTATTGGGAAATCTGATCCCTATGCTGTACTATATGTACGCCCTGTCCGAGCCAGGATGAAAACCAGCAAAATTATTGTAAGATAATTCTGATCTTTCATGTGTCTTCTTTCTTTTAACTTGATCTGAAATTAATTTGGTATCCTCCTTGCAGAGCAATGATCTGAATCCAATCTGGAATGAACATTTTGAATTTGTAGTCGAAGATGCAACCACTCAAAACCTGGTGGTAAGAATCTATGATGATGAGGGCCTGCAGGCTTCTGAGCTGATAGGATGTGCTCAAATGCAGCTACGTGAGCTTGAACCCGGCAAAGTCAAGGATGTTTGGTTGAAGCTGGTTAAGGATTTGGATGTCCAAAGAGATAATAAAAACAGGGGGCAGGTAACAACGCTAGTAGCCTGGTATTGCTATAACTGAGTATGAAGGTCATGCAATGCGTTTGGTATATTTAGAAAAATGAAAGTTCTAACTTGTTGAGGTTTGAAAGGTTGCATTGATTAAACAACAAGACTTCTGATGAAAATCTGTTTTTACTTAATGACTAGTTAGTGTTTTGTAGAGTCTTTGATGCTTGTCTCCCTCTATATCTGCCATTCTCTTTTTGCCGTTTCCTTTTCAAGGTAGAACATTGGGGAGGGAGTGGGGTACATTTGATCAAGGAACCTTATAACTCAGGCTGATTGTCTTAACTTTTAGCTGCAGAAAATGGACTCTGAGATTGAGTAGTTCAGGATCAATTAGAGTTACCTTAGTAATCAAAATGTTGCCTTATGTGTTGTATAAGATAGACTTGATAAATTTTCACACTTTTCCCAACTGTTATGTGGTTTTAGGTACACTTGGAGCTTTTGTACTATCCTTTTGGCATGACAAACGGTTTTGTCAATCCTTTCTCTTCCAACAATTCATTGACCTCATTGGAGAAGGTTCTTAAAGGTAGCATGAATGAAGTTGACATTAATGAAAATGAGAAAGACATCACAGAAAAGAAAAGGGATGTCATTATTAGAGGAGTTCTTTCTGTGACTGTGATATCTGCTGAAGACTTGCCTCCGGCAGATTTGATGGGTAAGGCTGACCCATATGTTGTAGTCACGATGAAGAAATCCGGCACAAAAAAGAAAACCAGGGTAAGGTTGTAACTCCTTGAAGTTGAGATTTTTCTATTTTTTGTCTCAGATTTCTATCGCCTTCCTGTAATTGTTATTACTGTAGTTTTAGTTGTTTCGGTTTTGTAGTACCAAGCATTCAGTGGTTGGGTGTTTGTTTGTGAGTTCCTACTGTTTTGGTCTACTATAGTATTCAATCTTTCCAGTCTTAACTACTTTTTACAGGTAGTAAACGACAGCTTGAATCCCGAATGGAATCAAACTTTTGACTTCGTTGTAGAGGATGGATTGCACGATATGCTAATCCTTGAAGTTTGGGATCATGATACTTTTGGGAAGGTAAAAATCGTCCTCTAAGTTCTTCTTCCAAGAAGATTGAGAACAATATTCCATAAAAAGTAACTAAGCTTATTAGCGGAATACATTTTCATTTACGCAACTTAAACGAAGCAGACTTTCAGGGCTTGTAGGAAATTAGTTTTTCTGTTTCTTCCATTTTATAATGGAATATTTTCATGTAGGACTACATGGGAAGGTGCATCTTGACTCTCACCAGAGTCATATTAGAGGGGGAATACAATGACCAGTTTCAGCTTGATGGAGCTAAATCTGGAATCATAAATTTGCAGCTAAAGTGGCTTCCGCAACATATTTACCGTGATTCCTAAGAAATCGCTATTCAATAAGCAGTCGGTGAAGTTTTGCTACAGAATCATAGGACACACTTTATGGACATTTGTGTTTGTAGAATATTAAAAAAAATAACACAACCTGTATCCGTGAGGCAAACTCTTCCCTTCATTGTACATAATATCGCTGTGCCACATCAAGCACAGTCTGAGCAGAAGTTCGGAAGAAGAAAAATTCTGTTACATGTGAGTGGAGAGAAAAGGAGAGCAATGAAATGTTTTATCGTTCCTGTCAAGTTTAGACCTCATGTAATAATCCTGTTGTATTCATTTTTGGTTAATCGAAGATTATAAGACTGCTTTTGTTATGCTTTTGTTTTGAATGCAAGGTTAGATAGTTAAGCAGTAACTGAATTGACATTATGCATGTAATGAAGAATGGATTACAGGATAAATTCCAGAAAGAAGCATCTTATTCCACAGAGTGTTCTGATATAGTCAGTTCATGGTTCTTGGAAGCTTCATCAACCCACTTGAATGCTCTTGAATACAGTAATGTACTGTGATTGAGGTTTCATGTCAGGAACTGGAAATCCAGTCAACAACATTCCTCAGGTGATGTTTCTTCAGCTTTCTTCTTCTTAGACTGGTTCCCCTGAAGAAACAAACACAGTTCTTATAAATAAATGCATTCATTAGAATCCAACTTGCATCACATGATTGATTAGCTTCAATCTGTAACAGTATAGTATTGTTGTTCTCACCAATACTGATTGTGCAATTCGATCCTATCAGTTGGCACTTTTTTACCATCATCATTGCGATTCCAGTGATAGAATGCGTGGGTTCTATTCAGTATCTCCAACGTAGAATGCCCATAACTAGCTTCTCTGAAGGCAGAATAATCTGGTTGTGGATCTTTAAACCTGTATCATCAATGTCAATGTTTATTATTGTTAGAAAATAAAAGATTTAGTTTGATTTTCTTTCCTAATTTCTAATTATTTCTATTTTTGAATAAAGGACCCGAATTCATCTATTTTTATTAGTCTTTTCCAAGGGTACAAAGTATCTTATAAATTCAATGTATTCTATCATTAAAAAAAATGAGAGAAAATAAAGTTTTCCTAAAAAATTCTACATGGTTTCAGAGCCATAGGGTTCAAATCTGAAAAATGGCAAAGACTGCCATGACTGGTGCAAGCAGAACCCAAAACACATCAGAGGCTACCTCTAAAACCAGCCAAGACAACTCTCTCTATACTATTGGTGTTGATAATATAAACACTAGTTCTTCTTTACAAATTTTCATTCAAAAACTGAACGGAATGAACTACCTTGAGTGGTCTCAGTCTGTCAAACTTGTAACTGAAGGCAGAGGAAAGCTCGGGTACATCACTGGGGAAGAGAAGCAGCCAGAAGAAAAGGAGCCTGGCTTAAAAAGATGGAGGGCAGAAAATTCTTTGGTAACAGCATGGCTTCTGAAGTGTCAAGCTAATTTCCATCCAACTCATTGTGAGTTTCAGGAAACCGCCTCGGGGAGGATAATTGGCAATGCTAGGGAAAAAGGAGGATCATATTTCTTTGAAGATGGAACAATCCCAAGTAAACTACCAGTCAGTATTTTATGCTTTGAATCTGAATTTTCTTCTAATAATCATGGAATTATGGCACTATAGACTTGGTCATCCAAACTTTCATTAATTAAGACATTTATTGTAACGCCCCACTCCCGCGTGACCGGAACCCGACATCGATGGTGATATCCGAGTCCGTGCCCTGCGAGGGTGGCGTGCTACATCACTCAGTCAAAACGCAGTATAAATTTTTTTTTGAAAACACAAACATACACTATGCGGAACAATTATGATCATAAACAATCACCGGTAAATACAGTGACTATGGGGCCCTTTTTATAATTACAAATTATTACAGTCTGTTGATTTTACAATTGGACCTAATCATTTGTACAAAAATT
>JAOSBL010000211.1:587524-598138 GCA_027568915.1 Erythroxylum roraimae
GAGAGAAGAGGGGAGGGATTTCGCCGATTTTAATTATTTTTGGCGACGGAACAAATCCGTCGGTATAGTTAAAAATGCCGTCGTGAAATTAGGCTTCTGAACCTAATTTTACAACGACTTTTTAAACAATACCGACGGATTTAATCCGTCGGCGAACTGCACCGCACAACAACTTTCCCGACCGAAAACGTATTCTGTCCCTATTTACAGACGGAATTCTATGCATCGGTATATTTCCGTCGCTACAATTTTTCGCGTATATTTCCCTCCAAATTTAGTAACGGAATTCTTGTCCGTCGCAATTTTCGTGTTACATTCCGACGGAATAGGAATTTCCGTTGCAATTTACAGACGAATACTGTACCGTCGGTATATTTCCGTCGCTATTACACAATTTTCTTGTAGTGACCCCTATGAAGTTATAGTGTGATAACAAAGCCGCAATCAATATAGCAAATAAATCAGTGCAACATGATCGAACTAAACACGTTGAAGTTGATTGACATTTTATCAAAGAAAAGCTAGAAGGAGGACTAATCTGTATGCCATTTGTTCCAACAAAACAACAAAGAACAAACCGAACAAGCCACCATTTGACTTCCTTATTAGCAAGTTAGGTTTGCATGATATGCATCAACTTAAGGGGAAGTGATAGAAGATAAAAGATTTAGTTTGACTTCCTTTTCTAATTTCTAGTTGTTTCTATTTTTGAATAAAGAACTCGAATCTCTAAATTGAGGTTAAGGATCCTTAGAAATAAGTGAAATAACTAAGTTTTCAATAAATTCACAGATTATCCAAAATAA
This sequence comes from Erythroxylum roraimae, assembly GCA_027568915.1. Classification (NCBI taxonomy): domain Eukaryota; kingdom Viridiplantae; phylum Streptophyta; class Magnoliopsida; order Malpighiales; family Erythroxylaceae; genus Erythroxylum; species Erythroxylum roraimae. The sequence continues at coordinate 588,331 of JAOSBL010000211.1, forward strand.
ACTTTCCAGCACGAGTAAATTAACAATCGCAAAAGCAAAGCACCAGAAAATCCGACGTTTGGTAACGCAGTTCGACCAACTTGCCTACGTCTGCGGGGCCCTCACCCAGATTAATTTCTTCCACTGTAGTTCTCAAAACTTACAAAGATTGACCAACCCCGTATGACTCAATTTATGTAACTAACCCACAACCTAACTACCCGTGAAAGTTTTCACGCCCAATAACACGACCGATTCGTATTAACCTCGTCAGAGAATTTTTCAAACTCTTTCTACTTCAAAAACAAGGACAAATAAGATCAAGAAGACAACAATTCTAATTCTTAAATTAGACACCAATAAGCCAAGTAGCAGCACCAAAAGTATGTATACTGATCTATGACAAAATCTTCTTTATGCTTCAAACATCAATCAATCAATGTAGATTATCTAGCAACAACGTCAACTGCATATCTCCATTGAACTGCTTGCTGAAGGTCAAACTAATGGTCGTATATTGCTGCACACAATAAAGCCTCACAACAAGAGATCAGATCATCAGCAACGCAGCAGCTGCTAGGCGCAATACACACACGGTTTCTGACTTTAACAACCCCCAAAAGTCTGCGCAGCAAAAACCAAGAAAACCTGCAACCTCTCCGCATCAGCCAAGACGCAATCCACAAAATCCCCTTAATCACGTTACTTTGAAAACTGCCTTTGATAAAATCCTTTTCAAAAAGAGATAATATTAGATAAGCACTCAACATCCAAAAGATATGCTAATTAGGAATTTACTTCCAAATCTAATCCACATTCTAATTTAGGCAAATCAACAAAGGTTATTAGGAAAATTCCATGTCCAATTAAAATGCCAAAAATAAAAATGAAAATAGGATATATTGAAAATAAATCCTAACAATAAGGTAGTGTATATTTTAGTTACTGTATTTGGATTATTTCTGTTTTTATTAGTCTTTTCCAAAGGTACAAAGTATCCTACAAATTCATGTATTCTATCGTAAATAAAAATGAGAGAAAATAAAGTTTTCCTCAAAAATCCTACACTTATTCATATTTTAACTGTGTTTCATGAACATAACAGCAACTCATCTGCTTCACTTACTTTCCTGCAAGACCAGCTTGATTTCCTCCATCTCCAACAGTAAGGTAAACCGGGGCAGATTTGCAGGTATAGGGTATCGTTCACCGGTTGACACATTATAGTGTACGTTAGAAATCCGATACAGAAATTGAATTTTTTAACGAACAAAAGTCTATCAGATCAATAATCTTTCTTGGACGTAATCACTTGTACAAAAAGGAGTCTAGAGCAGAATCATACTGATCTTTCATAAGCATGAACATATCCAGCAAAGATCATGTCAACTTTGAAATGCACAAACCACTCCTCAAATACTACTCTCATACTTTCACCTTCCATGAAGTGTGCTTCGTTACTGTTGTACACAGGAACATGCTCTTAGCCACCTCCACTGAGGTGTGTATTTCACTGCTCAAAGAACTGCATAAGATATAATGTTACGAGCATGAGTAGTAAATGCATTAAGTTCTGTAAGAATCAGAGATGAGAAAGTGTTACCAAATGGAGAATATCTAGATAGTACAATGATATGTGCAGATGCACATCTAACGGCATACCAGAGAGGATTGCTGCTTTTAGAAGCTAAATGAGGGGTAGGATACCGATGAAGATAGGATTTGAAAGGAGTTACTTCCCTCTGAGTAGAAAGTATGGTTCCAAAGAGTTAGGAACTGAAGAGAACAGCTAGAATCACTCAACAACATTTGCAGAACAAAATACTAAGTTCAGATGAAATAACATGAACTTACCATGTAAGGCATGTGCTGTATTTCATGGTTTCCTGCACACCAAATCCAAGGCTGATATGGTTCAACAAAATGACCCCATGTGTCCCATCTTATACCAACATCATTATACTTGTATCTCCAACGAACAACAGAGTACCTGCTCCACTCTGGATATAATGTTCCAGGGTTGACAGAGAATTATATGTTTGGCCTAGGTCACCTCTATGTTACAATGATCAATGTCATGCCTACCGAAACCCAGAAATATACTGCACCTACAAGATTCTGCAGATAAGAGAAGCAAACTTACCAATTATTCCAAATTTGTAGGAAGCATCAGGGTTTATCTTTGGGGGCGTTTGAAACCAAAATTCACGAGAAGATTCACCATTACCAATCTTGTAATAGTACTTGGTGTCACGCTGGATGGAACAAGACAGCAAGTAAACTAAATAATTTAGATTTCTGTTCATCCAGAGAACTAAAAGCATCTAAGATTTGAGTAAACTAAATAATTTAGATTTCTGTTCATCCAGAGAACTAAAAGCATCTAAGATTTGACTTAGATTTGTAAGGTTTCAAGCTGTGAATTACCTTGAGGTCATCAAGGAGACACTGGTGGATGTAGCCAGACTTGTATTGGTAGAAAGTGTAGTTAGTGAATGTCCCTTTTGCTGCAAAATCTTACTTCTTCACAGAGGTACCATATTGAACTTGGCTCAGCCCTGGTTCATCAGGTGTCACCCATGAGACTATCACAGCTTTTCCATCATAGTCACCTTGTGTTATATGTACCTAAACAAGGACTATTGCTTTTAAATTACGGTTATACTGCAAGTGATTGCGATTTCTGGATCACAATCGGAAAAGTTGCAAGCATTCTCTGATTCTCACACAAAACCATCAGAAGTTGCAGAGAAAAGCTCACCTGTTGAGCAGCATTATGACCCTTTGGAACGGCAAACACTTCATGGTTGAGAGGGATGTCTACGGAGGGCCACTCCAATCGGATAAAGCTACCTGTTGTTCCGGCGATCACATTAGTGACTGAAGCAAACAAGTGACACAATGTCATTACCAAACGGGACAACATCAACTTCTTGTCAACCTTTGTCATGATTGTTGAATCAATCACCCAACACAAGTTCTGTACAAAAGGAAAATTCCAATATCGGGAGAAAACAGGGCATAAGCTTAAGCATGTATCAAAATCAAAGATTGAATCTTTATTCCATTTACTGTTTCAAAACCTCAACTTTTCAGAGACCCTTTTAAACGCTTCCACAAAATCCTCCAAAAGGAAACGATATAGACATGAACCCGAGCAAAGTTTAGGTACCTTCTAAGAGAGATTTATGTAGCAACAACCGTATTTAGACATACAAAAACTACGCTTGTTGTTTAGTTAATTGGTTGTTTGGAACATTCAATTTATTGTCATGGAAGACGTGCCACTCCATTATTAGTATTTATCCCTGAGCTCCGATACCTCTAACTGTCCCTGTCATGTGAAAGTGATCAACATGTATGGCTGTTGGATCTCCAAAGATTCAAAGGAAATACGATTTTCAATGTCAGAAATCTGGTCTCAAAGTGTTTTATCTACAGATAATTTAGGATTAAAAGAAAGTGATGCAAGCTCTTAGATCTGTTCCGTGAATATATCAACTCTGTTCCCCAAATATATGTGGATAATGGTGAGTTTACCAGAACAGGGTTCACTGAACAGGGCTTGGGTTGAAGGGTTTTCCGGGGTCTCTGGACTGTGGCTTATAGGAACTTAAACCTTTGATTTCAGTTGGATTTAGTGGTCCATGATGATCTTGAAGTAGCTTACTTGTATCTAGACATCATACAATCATGGAAAACTTAACGGTACAAATGAATTGGAAGATAATATATTAGTTGTATGAAACAGGACTGATGACTGCTCAAAACTAAACCTAATGGTAGTGATGATCATAGTTCAGTGCCCTTTGGTACATCTGGATCCTTATATCTACCAGAAAAGGAGAGAACATGTCAAAGAAAATTTTGGGTCCAATAAAGAATCTAACCAAGCCGATTCGAAATCAGCAAATCAAACTGGGAGGATGTTTGCCAACCCAAAGCCATGGGCGGACTGGGCATTAGGCGAATCCGTGCCACCAATGATGCCTTGTTAGCTAAATTAGGCTGGACTTTGGTTGCTAATCCTAATACATTATGGGTCTAGGTTCTCGCAGCAGACCAATGGCGGTTCCATGGTCTGGCAGAGCATAAAGGCAACTTGACACCTGGTTCTGCAGGGCATGAAATGGGGTGTCGAGGATGGCGCACGAATTCGGTTCTGGCTTGACCCTTGGCTTCTAGGAACTGGACCCCTCGCTTCCCACGCCTTATCTCCCATTCCTGAGTCCAGTCTCAACTCCAAAGTCCGCGACTTCATAGACTCAGACGGTTCTTGGACATGGGACATTATTCAATCTCTTCTTCCGCCGTCGGTTTGTCAATTAATAGCAGGGACTTTTCTCCCGACCCCCTTTTTAAGGCCCGATAAACTGATCTGGGGACTTTCCGCCAATGGTCAGTTCATTGTCGTTTCTACTTACGTCATGATCATGGAAACTGACGTTACCACGGTCCCCGAGGCTTGGAAGGTCATCTGACAGTGGAACGGCCCGGAGCGCATTCGATCTTTCCTCTGGCTCCTGGCGAAGGATAAGCTTCTTTCTAACCAAGAACGAGTGCGTCGCCATCTCATCACGGACGGTGATTGTTCTCAATGTCACCAGGAGGAAGACTCGTTGCATGTAATGCACGACTGCGTGAAAGGCCGACAAGTGTGGCACAACTTTCCTTCTCAGCTCATTTCGCATGCCTTCTTCACCATGTCTTTGAGGGAGTGGATCACTCACAACCTCCAAACTCACCGCAATGTTTTGGGATACGAATGGTTGAGCCTATTTGGCTTTACCTGCTGGTTTCTATGGCAATGAAGGAACATGTCCATTTTCGCTGATCAGTTCTCTTGGCCATCCTCACCTATTTTTTCTATTTTGTCTTATGCAGGTCTGATCCATCAAGCAGGGGTGTGGCGAAGTAGCGTAATGCCCGCTGGTCCTCGGCCTCGACGGAAACAACTTATCGGTTAGAACAAACCACCCACGGGTTGGCTCAAATTAAACATTGATAGTATGTGCAATCGGGACTCATCTGTAGCGACCGCAGGTGGTCTTCTCCAAGATAACGACGGCATCTAACGGGGTGAATTTACTCAAAATCTTGGCTGGTGCACTCCTGTCTCAGCAAAACTCTGAGGAGTCTATACTGGATTGACCCTCGCGTGAAATTTAGGGTATCGTCAGATCGAGTTTGAAGTGGACTCCACAGATGTGATCGACATCCTTTCCTCTTCAGAGCACCGAGCCAGCTCCCACAACTCTATAGTCCTGGGCATTCATAAACTGTTTACTAGGAACTGAACTGTTGTTCATCACCACATATATCGAGAGAGCAACAGATGCGCCGACTGGCTTACTAAGTATGCGGGTCATTTTGATGTTGGCGTCACTTACTTTGACACTACACCTATCGAGTGCCACATGATCCTATTAGAGGATTCTTCGAAAATCTGTTTCCCTTGTCTAGTTGTATAATTTCGATTTAGCTTTCCTTTATTAAAAAAAACTATATATCATCATATTTTGATTCGGTTCTAATTATGATCATGTCCATGTTTTGATTGAATCTATGATTTCTACCCTTAGTTTCATAAACCCTTTAGTGACTAAAACTGTTAAGACTGAGTTTGTTAGATTAAGACAGGAGTTAACTCGAATTTGATAGGCATTTTCTTTATGAGGAAGCGTACACGTAACATGCCAATGATAAGACACTATATTCATCATTTCAAGACTCTACATTTTCATGTTTAAGAGTACACATTAGTCGACCGAGCTTGGCGTGTTTTGGTTTGACTTGACATGAACAGCTTATCAACATCCAGCGCAAACGCGTTTAGGATCAAATTCAATGTGTGGACTAAACATTTTTTTGACAGTAAGCCCCTAAGTCATGTCAGTCTTTTCACAAACTATGTACTAAGCATAGAGTTCTAAGCTTCTTTTGTTAGGTGTCTCCAGTGTCAAGCAGCCATAGAACAACAAAGCAAGGCCACGCATTTCTTCTGTAATTGACCGGCTTATTCTGTGTAATTTTCTTTATCTTCGTTGTCCTTTTCAACTTCTGAACAACTAACACTTATTCTTTCAACAGAAAGAAAATATCAGGGAAATTTTAATACAAAAGGACAAAGAGAGAAGAAGGTGTTGTGTAGATTTCGTACAGAAAGTTACAAACTTTAAGAAGTGTTGCGTAGATTTCGTTTGGGAAATTGACTAGGAAAGTTCCTTGTGGCTTATATTGAACGAATGGTCGCGACCAATGTAGCCATTAAGCAACCATTCAACACCTGTTATCTCTCTCTGCCAGTCTCTGTTTTTGTGTGTAGAAACTAGGATCGGAGTAACCAGTCAATCCATGGAAGACCCATCATCGAAGGAAGAGATGTCGAAGGTTCTTGAAGTTCTTGAAGCTCTCAAACAAGCGTCTCAGGAACTCCAAACCCACCCAAGTCCCGGAAATGGGCAGTCCAACACACTAGCCATTAAAGCTTTGTTAGAGCTCGAAACAGAGTCAGACGCGCTTTTGTCCAAAGACCCGCATCTCTCTACTCTCTCTCAACATCTTTCCAACCTCAAGTCATTGGTTGACACTCTTCAGAACTCTCATGGACTTATAAACTTCTTGACTCGACGAGTCTCCACTCACTCCATATCCCGAGTAGCCGGTTCGATCGAGACAGAGATTCAAGCCTGGATCGACCGTGAAACCGTTGAGAAATTGTTACAATTTCTGAAATGTCCTGCAGATAACGAGGAAGAGTTGGTGGGTTTGTTAGAACAATTAGAGAAGCGAGCCTCACAAGGGTTTGATCCAGAGTTGCAAGACTTGGTTTTGAAGTCGAAGGTTTTGTCATATCTCGAAAGAATTCTCTGCGACAATAGTTTTTCTCAGAGTTTCAGAGAACAGTGTGCTTTCGTCATAGCAAGTTTGATCCAATTCAACAGAAATGTCTTTGCAGGTCAGGTTTTAATGGGTCCTCTTGTTCATGCTCTGCTCTCAATGGCTTCACGTAAATCGGTGGAAGTCCTATGCTTATTTATCAAGTCAATTAAATCTCCATTAGTAGATGAGATCGAGTACAATGGAGGAATACCCAGAATCATATGTTTCATGGACTATAAAGACTTGCAAATTCGTGTTTTAGCTATGGACACGATTCTTGAAATTGGTTATTTCGGTCGAAAAGAGGCCATTGATACTATGCTCAAAGAAGGGTTAGTACAAAAACTGGTAGAGCTACAGAGATCAGAACTTGGTGGGGATTCGATTGACATGGGAAGATCTGATGAGAAAGAAAACAGAGACGGTGAAGGAAACAGAGAGAGCATAGTCAGAGAGACGAGAGAAAAGAGATTAATATTGGAAAGTCGTCCATTTGCGAGCTGTGTGGCGAGATTTGCAGTGCAGCTGGAGGTTGGAGAAGGGTTGAGGCAAAGTGAGAAGAGAGCGTTTAAGCAAGAGATATTGGAGAGAGTGAGGGAAGCCTCTGTCTCTAATGCTGAGGCAGCCACCATTGTAGCAGAGGTCTTGTGGGGTTCTTCACCTTAAAAAACAGAGTCACTAGCACGTTCTTTCTTGTTCTGCGTATATGAATGAATTTAGTTAAGGGTGAATCAATCTGTCCATAAAAATTAGTTTTTAAAACTTTTTATATATGTAAATATATTATTTTTAAATAAATAAATTATATCATTAATTAGTAAATTAAAATTAAATAACAATTTTTAAATTAACACATTTTCGCTTTTGTCAAATTATAATTTACAAATATTTTATTTTAACCGCAAAAAATCTCGAACTAAATAGGTTAATTAATTCGAGTAAAAATAATTTTGTTTTGGTTATACTTACAAAAATAATATCACTTTTACTTCAAATAATTATTTAATTATTAAGTAAAAATTTCATTTTATTTGAATTAGTTTAAATTTATCATAATTAACCTTTTTTAATTTTAACTCAAATAAAATTCGACTAATCTGAAATAATTTTTGATTAAGTTTATATATTGTTAATAAGATAATATAAAGTTATTTCTAATGCATATTAAATAAAAATTTTAATATACTAAATAAATTATTTCACAAAATAATTAATTAATAGATATTGAAGACTTAAAAAAATCATATCCAAAACTTCATTAAAGATCCTTCAATCTAAACCTCTTGAGTTCAGCTTTTATAAAAATCTTAAAGAATTTCAAGAGAAATTAGATAAAATTAAATTGAATTTATACATAACTAAAAATATTATATTTTAATTTATTTTTATGTTTTTTAAATATAAGATAATTTCAATTATAAATTAAAAAAAATTGGTATTATGTTAGGAATGTTTAGAATGGGCTACAACACAAAACCATAATTCACATCCAACTTCTAAAAAGTTGGGCCTCATTCTCTAGCCCCCGTGTACATTTCATTCATTTAATATAAATTCCCAAATGACAAGTTTGGAGTCTTTATGGGTTGGGCTTGGCTCGTTCTTGTTTGATTCGACTTTTAAGAGACAATTTGAGCTTAATTTGAAATTTAGTTATTTTAAGAAAAGAGTTTGGATTGTGTGAGTCATAATTTTGGTCAATTCTCTAAATTTAGGTCCAATTAATTCGAATATAATATGTTATTTTTAAGTAAATCGACCAAATAAATATATCTAAAAGATAAAGAGATGTGAATTGAGAAGTGGGCAAAAGAAAAAAAGATGAGAAAAAGAGATTACCTGTTTTTGTCAGGGATGACATTTGGACTGGATTGGAATTCAACTAGTGAGGTCTGAGTTGACAAGGTCTTGGGTTTGATTTTTTAAAAAAATAGGATCTCAAACTGGGCTTTGATTCGGGCTACTGAGACTTGTCAATTATAATGAAAATGATATTATTTTATAAAATATAAAGTTAATTTTTATTTTTAATTTAAAAATAAAAAAATCAAGTAAGATCTGACCAAATTTGGTTGGGGCTTAGGCCGGGTTGTCTCAAACCTAAGCTCGAATAAAAATTTGAGCGCAAGCGCAAACCCATTATTGTCCTTAGTTTTTGTAGATCATTTCATGTCTCTTTCTGAAATTTTTTTTTCGGGGTAGGTTATGCTTAGTTCTTTTTGGACATAATTGCTCACAAAATATTAAGGAAATCTACAAGCTCACATTATTGGCTCTTCCAACTAAAGGCTGAGCAAATATGCATAATATTATACATATTTTTAATCATTTTGTAAGATTTAATAAACCATAATGGTATTAAAAACCTGATTAAATTCAAAAGAGTAAGGACCATCCCTACCAATTCACTCACCATTGCAGGAGAGATTAACGGTCCCCGAACAATTTCTTCTATTTCGGGAGATTATGTAGTATGGTCCTTCTTCTCCATTATTGAATGGTCCTTGTTCTTCACGATCTTCTCCTTCTCAATATATCAAAATTATGAAAATGTGAAACTTATGTAACTCAAATTACGAATTATCTTTTTTCTTGATCATCCAATCTCTTTTTTGTTTTGGAAATTTGATTATCCAATTCCAATCTTGTTCTTCGATGTTGGATCACTCATTTATATTACATCTTCCTCTTTAAACAGTGACGGAGCCAGGAATTTTAAGATAGAAGAGTTCAAATAATGGTCATACATGCATTCGCTGAAACATCTCTAAATTCTGTCGTGGAATAAATATTATAAAACTTGTCGATATAAAAAGTAGACGTGACGGAAGAATAAAAAGTGAAGAAAAAAGGTCAGACATTTCAACCTTGCCTTACCTTCTCCTGTCGATCGTTACTCGTCACTGTACAAAGCTACCATTGAAGGTGATTGGACCACCGCTTCTAA
>JAOSBL010000211.1:629076-643534 GCA_027568915.1 Erythroxylum roraimae
ATCTGTACAGGTCTATGTTTACTCTGGACTATATGGATAATACAATTATTACATACTGAGTGGATCACTATCTATAATGTATATCCTGGATAGATACTTGTTCGCCGGTGAGAACTCTTTTTGAGAATTAAACATGGAACTAATGCAATTTTGGCAGTTAGTCTGAGTTTTTTCATGGAGGTGGGATTCTCCAAAAAGTTGTTTGTGAAGTGAGACAAATCGTCATGAGCAAGAACTCATGCTTGCAATAAGATTGGATCATGTTCTGATTCATACATTAAGAGAAAAACTACACTCACTCGGCCTATCACGATGGCCAAAAACCAGTAAAGTTACTATCATCAGTACGTGTTCTCCATCTACGTATCAGAACCTAGATGAACAGTAGAAGATTGATCTAAAAGTCACTATCTATAGATTACTCTTGTTCTCTGGAGGTGTCAACTGGAGAGATTGGACACAAGCACAATGGACAAGATGGCTCATGAACATCATCAAGATCTGATCTGTTTTCTAAACAGTCTGCATGATAAACATGGCCACAGACTAGAACAGCTACAACAGAGTATTCACCTGAAGACTGGGTGTCATTGTCCCCAAGAAAATAACGTTTGGGTCTTAAAAGCTTCTGACAGATCCCACATACCATCTTCCCCGCATCAGATGGAACTGAATCTGCAGCAGAAGAAAAAAACCTGACCCTCTCGGCCCTGCCAAATGGCTTTTCTCTGGGGGGAGTTGATGTCCCAGAATTTCTTCTTGAATATTGATGCCTGTAGGAATGACGTGACCGCTTCAGGAACTGTGAAGAAGGCATACTCAACGGCTTCACAGTACTATCTGATACGTTTATTCCAGGTGAAGATTTCTGCAGAAGAAAGAGGGGACCAATCAGTCTCCCAACACATACAAAGTAAATCGGATAAGCTAAATATGGATTATAACGTCCTAAACTCTGTCACTCATGATCATCCAAAATGCAATCAAATAGAGATGAGTTACCTCAGTAGACAATAATTCTGTTCCAGTAGACAAAGGCACGTCTTCTGCATCATACAAGATGGAAAAGAAAAAAGAAAGAATTAAGCATGGCCTGTCAATGGCATCGACATGACCAGGAAGAAGACATAGAAAATTTTCAAAGAATGGACAAAACACAACGATACTCAAATTGTGAAATCAAATCAAATTCTTGATGGTAACATTTTCTGTTTATACTTTAATCCAAACCAATATCTGGAAACAAACCAAGAGAGGTTTAAAACATATCTCCCCGTATTCACTTGAATTTTAATATTTCAAGAACCAGATGATATGATATTCGATATTCCAAGTCCTCAACTAATCAATCACCTAACATGGAATCAAAATTTTCATCTTCGAGATCATATAGATCATAAATGTATGGAAGAAGAAAGAAAGAAAGAACAAACTCAACTCTCCAGTCAGAAAATTCCAAACATCAAAGTCTTGAAAGTTGAAACACAATCTAATCCGCTTGCCTAAAGTCGACTAAAACCATCTATTTCCGATTGAACTTTTCCAAGATTTTCTCAACAAACAAACAGAGCCCAACAACAGAATTAAAAGATAACACTATGAAATCGAACCCAAATGAAATGAAACTCACCCGAAGGAGTGGCGATGGTAATATGGTCGGTACTAGTACTATCACTAAGAAGACTACGCTTTCTCCTACCCATAATAAAACCAAAAAGAGATCATTAAAAAAGGGGGGTTTGGATTTTGGTATTTGTGAAAATGGGTATGTATCAATTTTAATGGTTAACAATAATCAATTCGGAATCGAAGAGTTTAAATATGCGTTAATGGTGTCTGTGAATAGGGAACAGACCCAAAAAAAAAAGGCTCGTGTCTTTCTATTGTTGAACGTAAGATCATCAAACTCCAAACGCACCCCAAATAAAAGCAGTTTCTGGTAAAGTAGAGAAGAAGCCAAGAAGATCCTGCGACGTGAGAAAACGAAAGATAAAGAAAAAACGGATTTTTTTTTCCTTTTTATGATGCATTATACTAAAACCTGAACAAGTGACACATACATGGACACTTCCCAGAAATTGAGGATTGAATGTCTTAAAAAGAGTGGTCTCTGTCTCTGTTTCCAATCATGGGATGAGAAAAGAAGCCGACTTAGCTTCAAAGATGACATTTTTACTGTTCTAAGTGACGGCTCTTGTCTTTGTTAGTGCGAAGATTAGATGAAAGACTTCAAATTTGTCTTCTTTTTAGCTTTCCGTAACGTATTAAAATTCAAATTTATAATTAATATATATATTAAGTTGTAACTTTATTATTTTATACTATATTTTCATATAACGTTAAAGATAAGATTGCGTGTTACCGAACTCTTCAAATTTTACGTAAACTTTTACTGAATATATTGTTGTTGTTGTACTATTTTTTATATGACAGTTATGTTATTCTTGAGATAATGATTTATTGAGAAAATTATAAATATTTACTTATTTAAATTTTATTTTTATTTTAATTATTAAAATAATTAAGAAAATTGTTTAATTACATACTTAAATCTTTTATGAGATCTAGATATTATTTTAACATAAGAAATTGTACAAAATTCATTAAAGAAATTCTTAATTCAAATAATTTTTTTCGTTAAATGAAAAATATATTATGATTGGGATTAATAATTGATACTTTATTAAAACCTTTTCAATTTAAAATAATATTTTTCTAAATAAAATTCTGGATATCAACTTTGGCCCGGCCCAATTTTGGCCCGGGTTGACAGGGTCACGAGCCAAAATGGTTTGACCCGATGAGCCACAAGTTAGGTTGGCCCTTAGCTCGACTGGAACAATAAAAACGACATCCTTTTGTAAATTTTTTTAAAAATAAGGATGGGTCAGGCCACGGGCCAACTCATGGGCCATCTGAGCAAGGGTCTGGTCAGGCTGGACTAGGAGCAACATAGGCCGACCCAATCCGACTCGACCCATTGACATCCTAAATAAAATATATCTAATTTAGGATTTACTTTTATTCAACTAAAGTTAATATACATGTGACTTCAAACTCGAACAAAAAATCATGAATATCTTTAATTTATAAGTTTCAAATATCTCAGTGGATTGTGATAAATAAACAATTTATGTATCTAATTTTATAGATCTAATTCTCATGATAAGGTTATTATCTTTTTCATTTCTAATAATAATTGTTCTTGGATTATTGTGTTTTTAACGACTGAAATATAAATTTTTATTTTCTATAAATAATATATCTCTATGTACTCTAACGTGACAATTCTCTTACTAACCTTCTTATAAGCATAATAAATCCACATTTATCTTCAAAATAATTTCTTTAAATTCAGCATAAGATTAGATTCTTCAATCTTTATCTTATAACCTTTAGGGATGTCAAGTTTGGCTCGACTCGACTTGATTTTGGCTCAAGTTGACTGGGCCACAAGCGGACCACGGGTCAAAATAGTTCAGCCCAACCGAGCCACAGGTTGAGGTCTAGCGAAGCACAGGTCAGCTCGTAGCCTAACCGAAATAATAAGAACAATGACGTTTTGTAAATTTTTAAAAAAAAGTATGGATGAGCTAAGTCACGACTCAGTTAAACTATGGTCGAACCAGGTCATGGGCTGGCCCGCAAGCCATCTAACCTTACCAACCCCGACCCGACCCATTAACATCTATAATAACCTTTCAATTGGGCATCTCACTAGTTGTAAGTTGTAACTAGATGTAATATCACAATATTTAACATCTTTAAAACTTCATCTTATTCCTATTATTTATTTTAAAAACTAAATTTCTATAAATATATCTTTCAATCAATATTTTATTTAATAAAGTTTGAAAAATAATATCCAACTTATTAGATATATCATAATTCTTTTATTATCATAACATCTATAAATCATGAATTTTGACTATTTTAAAATCATCCTCATATAAATTAATATTTTTGTGGAATTTCATTATGAAAGTATTTATTAGAAAATCCCAAATCTTCAAGTTAAAAAGTAGAAAAGCTCCTAAAAATCTAGCTCTGGCTTGAGCCTCGCTTAACAGTTTCTACTAGGCTCAGGTCAGATTTGACGCTCGATCAGATTGGAGGCAATTGAGTTCAAGCTCATCGTTTTTCATTTTTATTAAAATAGAATATAACATTACTTTTACAAAATGATGTCGCTTTCCTTATTATTGTCAAACCTTAGGTAGTCAAGTTCAAGCTCGCCGTATTTCATTTGTATTAAAATAGAAAATAACATTGCTTTTGCAAAATAGCGTCTTTTTCTTTATAATTGTCGGGCCTTAAGATGGGTCAGACTTAGCTAGCCTGAATCTAACTATAATAACTTAGAATATTCGCTCATAGGTATTATCTATTTTAGGTTGTCTATCAGATTAAATGTCTGTTTGGATATGTTTATATCAATAGAGTTTTTATTAGTAGAGTTTTTGTCAGTAGAGTTTTTCTAAAAAATCAGTTGACTGTTTGGTTGTCATTTTAAAAAGAGCTTTTTTGAAAGAGCTTCAGACAATAGACTGTTTAACAACATAAAAAGAAGTACTTTTAATTTTAACTATATTTTGTTTTATAATAAAAATTATTTATGCATATAAATATTATTTAAAATATATTAAACAATATGAAAAGCACAATATATTAATTATTATATAATTTTAAGCCATATAAAACATAAATAAAAATATATCTAACCAAATCTTTTATATGGATTATAATATAAGTAAAACTAATATAAAAAAATAAATATTAAAATATATAAAAAGTTAAATAATGTTTATTATATAAATCTAAAAATAAACGTGAATATGTGTTTGTAGATATTGTGGGAATTATGTATAAAACATAAAGGTAAAAGAAACAAAAAAATAGACTCATTAATTGATCTGAAAAATTTACTTGAAAAAATACTTTTTTGAAAAGCTCCAAATTTGAGCTTCTCAAAAAACTGTATTTCAGCTTCCAAAAAAAGCCATTTCTATGAAAAAAGTGCTTTTGGATTTTACAGCTAAACACTCAGTTTTCTTAAAAAACAACTTTTGCGGTAAAAAAAGTGCTTATTTACCCTCTAAAAGCTGAACCAAACAGACACTAAAACTCTCACGGTTTTACTCTTCCCCTATCCAAAAAAACACGTCTATGGAGAAGAGATATCTATATTCTTATAAGACATACTTTGTTCTCCTCTCTATCTAATGTGGGATCTCACAATCTACCTCCTTACTACTTCACCACAACTCTCTTGAATTATTTAAGACGACTCCGTACCCAAGACTTGAGATTGAGACCTTGGTTAATGACGGAAGATCCTGAGATCAATGATGAACATCTTAACCTAAGAATCCACTACAAGATATTCCTGCACCACCCATACATTACAGTGATGATCATCCGGGCGAAACCCAAACGGACCGAGCCTAGTTGAGTCCAAACATGAATTCGAAGCCTAGTTATGAACAACTTCAATTATAAAAGCTAAAAAACAATACAAAAATAACTTGTATCTCATAAAGAGCTTACCTTTGGTTTGAATATTCAAATATGATAAAGTATGACTCATTGTTAACATTAAAATAAAAGTTATCCCTACACATGCCTCATATTTGGCATTTACAATCATTCCAAATAAATCGTTGTTTTCCTATAATATCTTAGTACAAATTTATCATTACTTCAGCCATCATTTCCATAGTCTCATAATCTCCAATAATGCATATTTTGACACAAACAATACCACTAGCCTCACTCTTTTCAATGCTTTTGTCACTTCTCATTTAAAGATAACAATATGTCAAATTGATTTGAATGTAACATTTGATTAATTTAAAATTGACATAAAGTATTCTTACAAATTTAGTCTATTTCATATATAATAAATTGAACATTTTAGTTATTTAGAATTTTTATATAGTGTTTAAACAATTTCTTTCTATTAAGAATATCATTCTAATTGAATCTTAAACATAACTAATTACTAATTTTCTTTTGAATTATAACATTGTTAACGCAAAGTCATCTTTTGATATATTTAAAATTTTAATAATTTGTTAATGTTTTTAAATGAGTTAATACTTAATAGGCTAACTTGAATGCAATAATAACATTTTAAAGAATATTAACATTAGATGCAACAACAACAACAACATTCAGTGAGAGTCTCGCTGAAATGCGAGGTTTAGGAAAGTATGATAATATGCAGCTTTACCTGTACATGATAGAGAGACTATTTTCGATAGACTCACATGTAACGTAAAATAATGATAATACAAAATATACATAAATACGTATAAATAAAACTATAATGCAATACATAATTCAATACTTATAAAACGTTGTAAAAATTAATAATAAAAGATAAAATATGTAAATATATACACAATCTAAAAAAAGACAAGTATATAAGTAAATCAAGCTAGACATTACAAAAAAGTAATTAGGCTAAATAAGAAACTACGTGAACAATGAGTACTTGTAGAGCATCTCTTTTTACAAAATGCCAAACAACACCTTACCTTATAAAACTTAAATAGTTAAATTTCACTTGAATATCAATTATATGACCATTATTTAATAATCATTATTAGATATATAAACTGAAGTTATATATAATTATACAAAATTACTAATCAAAAGACCAATATGACTTTTGATATTTTATCGTATTAATATCTTCAATTAATTATTATCTTAAAATTGGAATGAATTATAATTTCTTTTGAGCCCTCAATTTCTTGAATTAGAAAGTTCTTAAAACTTTACATATACCAGTAAATTTTGTTGGATCAAATCGTCCCGGTAAAAAATGTATTTTAAACCTTAATGCTTGTTTAAAACAGTTGTATGTATAAGGGCAATTTAAACTTGTAATCTTACTTAAGCTAGAAGAGTCTCTTACCAATTTACCTGCGTCTCGGAATTATATTGGGTACAAATTAAGAATGGAATCGAAGGTGAGATGCATAAGAGTAGCGTGAGATTTGGTCATGAAGGAATGATGGGGTTTTAGGACCCCACTCTGTCACTTAACCAGCCATGACAGCCCAATCATGACCTTTTACTTTCACAGTTGAGGCCTCTTGTTGGTGGACACAGGTCGTCTAACTTCATCATTTGATGCTTCTTGCAGTGCCAAACTCTAGTTTCTGTCCAGTTGCTCCTCAGGACATGATAGAAAGCGAAAGCCTTAAAAAAAAACAAACAAAAGGATTAATGGACGTTGCAAATTCATTGCTTGAAGGTCTCCAATACAAAATACAAAATTCACATCACAATCAATAACACTTTCCTCTTTTATTTAATGATAGAAAATATGAATTTAAGATATGATGTTGATTAAGAACAGTAATGTGTCGGGTTAGATTAAATCTATATTCGAATTGTTTAAAATATTTTCTTTATAACGTTTTATCTTTGAATATGAATAATATGCGTTGACCGCATATGACAACGTTTAAAAAAAAAAGAAAAACTGGTCTTAGTATGCCTAAAACTAATGTTATTTTGAACTTTTTTTTCTTAAGCTTAAAATTAAAACAATGTTAATTTAAAATTACGTTCGAGTTTTTCAAGCCGTCAAATCGAGGCTTAAGTTCAAATTCAAACTTAAGCTCGGTCTAAAACTTCCTAGTCGGCTCGAACTGAAATTTAGATTAAACTAAACTTTGGACTGACTGTTATCTTCAATATTGACTATTTAGTTCTAAAAAGTTAAATTTTTTAATTTAGAAGTATTTTTATTTTTTTTCTTAGTATGCCTAAAACTAATGTTATTTTGAACTTTTTTTTTCTTATGCTTAAAATTAAAACAATTTTAGTTTAAAAAATTATATTTGGGTCTTTGAAACAGTCAAATCGAGTCTTAAGCTCAAATTCAAACTTAAGCTCGGTCTAAAACTTCCAGTTCAGCTCAAACTGAAAATTAGATTAAACCAAACTTTGGACCGACTGTTATCTTCAATATTGACTATTTAGCTCTAAAAGGTTAAATCTTTTAATTTAGAAGTATTTATAAAAAAAATTGTTCTTAGTATGCCTAAAACTAATGTTATTTTGAACTTTTTTTTCTTAAGCTTAAAATTAAAATAATTTTAGTTTAAAAAATTATGATCAAATCTTTCAAATCGTCAAATCAAGCCTTAAGTTCAAATTCAAACTTAAGCTCGATCTAAAACTTCCTCGCCAGCTCAAACTGAAATTTATATTAAACCAAACTTTGGGCTGATTGTTATCTTTAATATTGACTATTTAACTACAAAAAGTTAAATCTTTTAATTTAGAATATCATAAATTAAAGTTGTATAATTTATATAAAAATTTAAAAAAATAATAATTAGTTGAAAATATTGACATATTTTCTAAATAGTTAGATTAATTTTATTTTTTGACTTCAAGTTAATATTTTATTTAAAATAAACCATTAAATTATTACATATATCTAATAGTTTTTTTTAATTACTATATAACTTGTTCTACATAAAAAAAGGTATCCTGTGAACTAAAGAAAGTGTCATTGAGTGATGCTTCTCATTTCTTTACCCTTTTGCAGATTCTGATTAAAGAAAAGAAAAACTATGTTAGTATCATTCTTTACACTCACCAATTACATGCTTCCACAATCCTTAGAATTTATACCTTAATCAAGATGAACACAAATCTTCAACCCTTTCTTTTTTCAAAGGTTTAATGGGATAATCTTGCAATTATCGAATTTAAGTACGTATTAATTAAATTATTAAATGTATTAACATTTTTAAATTATTTATTCGAAGAAAATCACTTGATGAAATAATGAAATAAATTTAAATAATATTTTCAATCCAAATTTAAAATTTTAAGTAAGATTGATAATAAATTGTATTAAAATTGACCTTTTCAATTTGTAGAAGACTTAAAATTTGATCAAAATTTAAGTAAAATAATATTATTTTGACTCTTATTCGAGATATTTTAGGTTAATATTCTAAATCCGAATCAAACTAAAAATTCAATCAACTTGAAATTTAAGCGTTGGTTTTAAACAAAATCTGAATTTAAATACTATAACAACAATGACGATTTAGTAAAAATTTCGCTAAACATGAAATTTAGGGAGATTTAGTATATATAACCTTACTTATAATTAATACAGAGGTTGTTTCTTAAAGACCTATGCGAAGAATAATCCGAATGCAAATGATAACCTTAAATTTAAAATATGTCATATGCTAAAAAATTTAGAGATATGAGCTTGCAAATTCTTTTTAAGATTGTGACGTGATGCCACATTGGAAATTGTCCATTCTTGGCCAACTGGTGGTGGGCACATTTTATGCCACACTTGCATTTGCATGATAGGGATGTCAAATTTAGTTCGGACCTAATTTTGATCCGAATTGATTGAGTAATGGGTGAATTATAAGTTAAGTATGAGTTGACCCGTGATCCGACCGCAATTTTAAAAATAATATCATTTTTTAACTTTTTCTTTTAAAAAACATATGATGAGCTGGATATGGGTCATGGGCCAACCTGTCCTAACTTGTTAGGCCATGTCGGCCCGTGCTATTGAAGTTCTTATAAATTATGCAATTAAGTGAAAACGAAATTGTGGAAATAAAAATAGGAAAAATAAATAATAGAATAAAAAAGAGTACAAGAATTCAATAAAGTGAAAAAGAAGATAAAAGAGAGAAAAAATAAAAGATAAAAAGGAGAATAATGATTCCATTCAAGGGTGCGTCTAAAATACGTTCCCGCCTAAACTTTATCCAAAGTTAGAAATATAAAATTTGTAACTTTTTTTATAATAATAATAAATTATAAAATACATAAAATTAATTATAAAGCATATATTGGGTAAACTTCTAGATTGACACAATAGCCTGTCAATCACACTAATCGGATACTACATTCAACAAGTCTTGAACAACAGACTCGATCAAGAAAGCGTAAGTAGAGGAAATCGAACACAGAAATTTTTGACCTTATACTCTTCTACCCCACCAACTCGTAGTATCAGTAATTACTTAGGTCAATATTTTAAATCACAAAAAGTAAGTATTAACTAATTACTTTATTGTGAAATTTGATTATTAATTTATTAAATTAATAATTACTTAGATCAATATTTTAAGTTAAAATAGTAAACTTTTAAGTAATTAATTTGTTACGTATTAATTAATAATCACAATACATAATAATTTAAAAATTAGTAATTAAATCATAAAATGATTTAAAAATTAAAAAAAATCAAAGAAGAAAATTAAATTTAGACATTTTCTACGAGGTAGATCTACAACTGAAAAAAACACTCGTTTATCTTAGCTTCTTCTTCACACGCTTAGCCTGTAACTGCACACTCGCCGCAATCTCTCTCTTTCTCACTATATATACTTCTCTACCCTCTTCCTCTCCTCTCCTCTACTCTTTGCTTCTCTTCACCAATCACAACAACCCTTTTCATTTCTCTCTCTGTTCGTTGCTGTTTTGGTGTTCGTCGTCATGGGTTCAGCGGTTTTGCCAGATCTCGGGACGGAGATTCTGGTCCCGGTTTGTGCTCTTGTCGGTATTGGCTTCGCTTTGGTTCAATGGATTCTCGTTTCCAACGTTAAGGTGGCTCCAGGCTGCAGAGATGCGGCGAGCAGCGGAGGAAAGAATGGTTACAGTGACTATCTTATTGAGGAAGAAGAGGGACTAAACGACCATGGCGTTGTTCTAAAGTGCGCTGAGATTCAGAACGCTATTTCTGAAGGTAGTTTGAGCTGTTTAGTACCTAAAGTCTTCACCTTTTTAATGGATTCCTTTCTGGGTTTTTGTTTTCTGATATTGGATCTCCTCTCTACGTGATTCTTGGCGTTGGTTGTTTTGGTGTTTAATTACTCTACTTCGCAAACTAAAGAGTAAAGATACCGCCTTATACTCTTAAATGTTTAAGAAATGTGTCCTTAGTTCAGAATTTTGCTCTTCTTCTTACGCAAGTCGTCAATTTGAGCTTGGTGACTAAATGATTTTGTTCAAGGTGAAGTTAGTTTTTTGTTTTGCTTTTGTTTCTGAGTTCTTGTAGTACATGTTTGTTTCTAGAGTTAGATTGCTTGCTGCGCGGTATAATCAGCTACTTCAGGTGCCGTGCAGTGGGTTTAAAATAATAGGGGAAGGTACACACGGTGAAGGCTAATTCTGGAACCTCTGTTTTCAAATTATTGTATTTATAATTTATAGTCGGCGTTGATTCATTCTATACTTGAGATTTTGTTTACTCTTGCAAAAGACCATAGTGGAGATCCGGCATGTTTGTATATTGTTAGTAAGTTTTGGTAATGAATATTTATTTAGTTCAGGCACATGGGTGAGGCAACTACGTTGGACTTTTCCTCATAATTGAAGCATTTACTGTGGTGTTCGTGGTCCAAAGAATGACATGCTGCTACCAACTTTTCAACCCTGAAAATTACAATATTGCGTTCCCATACCTACTTGTACTGATTGTGTCTTCATGTTCAAGGAGAGCCCTTTAACTCTTATTCTGACAGATCTAGAAAATTTGATTCCTCTGTAGGGAGTTAGTCGAAGCGAAAAATGTGTTTAAGCAGATCTACACTTGATATACTCTTTTTATGTGATTATATTTTAAATTGTATATTTTTAAGTAAATGCTGATTGGTTTCTGTTGATATGTTTTTGTTGTGCCTGCTTAATTTTTTTTTTCTTGTGGTCACTATACTAAGATGCTATGGATGCCAATATCACTAACCACAGGCTTGAACGTGGTCTCTTGCATGGCATTTTCCGCTCTCATACCAATATGCTAATATCGTATAGCATTCTCATACTTCTTTACACCAATACCAATGGTTCTGGGTAAATATGATCTCGTGATTTCTGTACCCTGAATTTTCCTGTGGTCTTAAAAGTCTATTATCAGTCTGTAACTTGGATATGAAACTACAAAGTTAGTATGGATTGTGGACCCATGTTTGGTGTTTGGAGATTGATCATATCTGTTCAGTTCTGCGTTTTGTTCACTTAAAATCCTGGAAGTTCTGTACCCTGCAGCTCATCTTGTTGAAGAGGCAATTCCAAGGCTTATGTCTAATAGCTCAGTATTACTGGTTAGCAACAGTTATTCTGCAGTGAATTGTCCACATCTTCTAGGAAAACATTTTATATCCTTTTTTACAGATAATCTTTAGTGAAATTTGCATGTAGCAACATTTGCCTTCGTACTCATTAGGTATGTGTATTTTACAGGAGCT
The DNA here is from genome assembly GCA_027568915.1 of Erythroxylum roraimae. Classification (NCBI taxonomy): domain Eukaryota; kingdom Viridiplantae; phylum Streptophyta; class Magnoliopsida; order Malpighiales; family Erythroxylaceae; genus Erythroxylum; species Erythroxylum roraimae. Next base: position 641,334 of record JAOSBL010000211.1, read on the forward strand.
ACGTCCTTTCTGTTCACGGAATATCAATATGTGGGAGTTTTCATGGTCGCTTTTGCAATCCTTATATTTGTCTTTCTCGGTTCGGTTGAGGGATTCAGCACAAAGAGTCAGCCATGCTCCTATGACCAATCCAGGACATGCAAGCCTGCACTTGCCACTGCCGTCTTCAGCACCGTCTCCTTCCTGCTTGGTGGTTTTACTTCGTTACTTTCTGGCTTCCTTGGAATGAAAATTGCTACCTATGCAAATGCCAGAACTACCCTGGAGGCAAGGAAAGGAGTCGGAAAAGCTTTTATCACTGCATTTAGATCTGGTGCTGTCATGGGTTTTCTCCTTGCTGCAAATGGTCTTTTGGTGCTTTTCATTGCTATCAATCTCTTCAAGCTTTACTACGGTGATGACTGGGGTGGTCTTTTTGAAGCCATAACTGGTTATGGCCTTGGTGGATCCTCCATGGCCCTCTTTGGCAGAGTTGGTGGAGGTATCTACACCAAAGCTGCTGATGTTGGTGCTGATCTTGTTGGCAAAGTTGAAAGGAATATCCCCGAGGATGACCCAAGAAATCCAGCCGTAAGAATCTTCTGTATTATTATAATTTATCTTATGAAAGCTGAAATGATTTACTTGATTCTCTAAATTACTTCCACATGCTTACAGGTGATTGCTGACAATGTTGGTGATAATGTCGGGGACATAGCTGGTATGGGATCCGATCTTTTTGGCTCATATGCTGAGTCGTCTTGCGCTGCACTAGTTGTTGCTTCCATATCCTCTTTTGGGATCAATCACGAGTTTACGGCTATGCTATATCCTCTCCTTATCAGTTCAGTGGGTATTCTTGTCTGTTTGATCACCACATTGTTTGCCACTGATTTCTTTGAGATCAAGGATGTTAAGGAAATTGAGCCTTCTCTGAAGAAGCAGCTCATAATATCCACTGTTCTTATGACCGTTGGAATAGCCATTGTTAGTTTTATAGCACTTCCATCTTCTTTCACGATCTATGATTTTGGATCCCAGAAACTGGTCAAGAACTGGTAAGTTATATCGTCTATAATTTTGTGAATACTAGCTTGTTTTTGTAGCTACAAGTATTTGAAGTCACTAATTAACCAAGTTGGGATTGAATTCTATTTACAGGCAACTCTTCTTATGTGTTGCTGTTGGTCTTTGGGCTGGGCTTGTTATTGGATTTGTAACCGAGTACTATACAAGCAATGCATACAGGTAAAGCTTGGTACTGTTTTCATGCTCATAATCATTTTTCATTGTTTGTTGGTTAACTAATTACGTACACATTTGCAGCCCTGTTCAAGATGTTGCTGATTCCTGCCGAACTGGAGCTGCCACAAATGTTATTTTTGGGCTTGCTCTGGGATATAAATCCGTTATTATTCCTATTTTTGCCATTGCAGTGAGCATTTTCGTTAGTTTCAGCTTTGGTGCTATGTATGGAATTGCAGTAGCTGCCTTGGGAATGCTGAGCACCATTGCCACTGGATTAGCTATTGATGCATACGGTCCCATTAGTGACAATGCTGGAGGTATTGCAGAGATGGCTGGCATGAGTCATAGAATCCGTGAGAGAACTGATGCCCTCGATGCTGCAGGAAACACTACTGCTGCTATTGGGAAGGTTTGCAACTATGTTTCACTGTAACCTCGTTACCTGAGATTTATTATACTAGATATTTGCTTTATTCTTGTTGCTTCTCCATGCTATAGGAAAACAAATCTTTTTGCTTCTGCTTGTGCATCGATGTATTGGTTTCTCGTTTCTGATTTTACTGCATTTACTATGGGTCGCTGTCGAGTGATGCAGATGGATATGGAAACGGTTAAGTTGTCCTAGCCGAACTTTAAAACTACTTTTTATGAAACTTATGAACGCCCTTAATGCTCATCAACAATTCTCTGCTTGTTTTCCCCAGCACATAGATAATGAAGAATACTGAAGCGCCATTCTTGATACTCCATTCTGACAAATTTATCTTTTCTTTCTTGAAAGAGTTAATCTTTTTGTGTAATGATAAATTTGTTGCAAGATTGAAATCATTCTTGCTTGAAAGCCTAATTGTTAAGTGACCATTTCACCACAACAGCTTAAGCTGTTGTGTGGGGCTAACTTAATTGGTTTTATATATTTACTAACACACCCCCTCAAGTGAAAGCCCTTTGGGCTTGAAACTTGCACAGGCTCA
>JAOSBL010000211.1:647404-659010 GCA_027568915.1 Erythroxylum roraimae
GGGACTGAAGCTGCAATCAGCAGAGGAGAGTTAGGGAGAAGTAAAGGAGAAAAGAAAAGCTTAGGTAGAAGGTTGGTGGTCTGGGAATGGAAGGGGAGCTGCTGGAAACCATCGGAGAAGGAAACCAAGACCTGGCCAGAGGGGACCAAGATCAGGACACCTTCTTGATTGAGTTGTGTATGAGTGGTCAACTGAGGCTTACAATATTAGTCACAGATGATTAGTTCATGTCAGATATTTATATTATATATTTTTTTTGTTAATTTTTAACCAAAGCCTAAGATTTTTTTAGAAAATTGAATATTAGAAAGGGTTTTTATTTTTTATTGAGTTTTTAATATTTATTTTTATTTTTATTTTTATTTAATTTTTATAACTTAAAAATATACTATTTAATTACCTAATATTAATTATTAATAAAATGTAAAAGTGATAAATTTCAAATTTTTTATTTTATTTATTTTTATAATTAGTTTAAAATTTTGGGGAAAATATGATATTTTCAAATTGAATTATAAGATAGATTAACAAATAAATATTTGTTTACAAATAGATTTATATTTATTTAATTATTTATTTTAATAAAATATAATAACTTTGTGTTAATATTTATTAAAAACATTTTATAAAAATGAAATACGTAATTTACAAATTTAAAATATCAAGTTTTCTTAAACTACAGTTCAATTGTCTAATTATGCAGGAATATTCTTACAAGTTGGTAATAATTAAAAATCAACTAGGTTATAGATATAGAGTCCTTCCAAATTCAAACGCACTTCACATGCACATCTTTGGTCAAATTTTGGATAGCAAGTGTTCTTTAATAAATTTCCAACCATACAAAGATTACATAAAATAACATAATTTTAACCAATAATTAATTGCTACTAACCCGCGAGTAATGTGATTAAAAAGTCTTCATATTGGGGTTTTTTTTTATTAATTGCAATGAACTAATTTCACGGTGAAAACCATGAACCGGTCAATTTTTCAGTTAGGTTTTCAATTTTTTAGTTTAATTTATTTTAATAAATTTTCTTGTTAAAAATTAATAATTTTATTAATCAATGAATTGACCAATTTTTATGAACTAATTATTTTTTATTATCCAAAACCAACCAATTAATCGTAACGGCCTATTTTTCAATTAAACTTTAATTTTTTGATAAGTAAAGACAACCACTTTTAAAAATTGTCATTTTTATTCAATCTTTAATCATTTTATTACTGTATAATATTAGTTAAATCTTTTCAATTTTAAACATTCCATTCTATCAATTTAAATTCAGGTCTGGTTTTGAAAACATTGCATAAGCGTTCCTTTCTCGCAATTTCTTTTTATAAGTTATAAATAATCATGATTAGGAAATTGAAATTTACCAATGCTTGTGCTTTTGGAATATATTTCATCTTGTCATTTTTTTAGTAGTAAAAGCCCTATAATTTAATAATATAAAAAAATTAAACCCGATTCAATTTTTCATCAAACTTCTTGGAACCGTGTTCTTGACTTGGGTCACATAAAAGTCGTATAAGGTATAGTAACGTTTGTACTAAGCATGCATGCATGCACGCCACCTTTCGAACTCGCACACCATTAGAGAGCACTATGCGTCCGTGCCTCCTTGTTTCACTCTAGTGAAGAAGAAGACGACCGTTTCCTTCTCCATCTTCTTCCTCGCACATGCATACCAGAGAAAATTTCATATCTAAGACAAGGAGCATTGAATCACGAGTTGATTTCTTTGTTATTTGATAACGACCACGATGATGACGAAGAAGAAGACGTACATTCCCTTCTGCTTCTTCTATCTGCATCGCACATATTAGAATTTGTAATATAGGTAGATAGTAAAGTTCATTAATAAGAATTGGACTTAGGTCAACCATTATTAAAATAACTAGAACTAGTTAGTTGGATAGTTTTAGTTATTTGCATAGTTGACTCTTACCAATTATAAACTCTTTAACATTTTTATGTTTAGTATGAGATACTTTAACACTCCCCTTCAAGTGCATCTGGGACTAGATATCCAGTTGTCACTTGAAATAAATACAGTGATAACTGGACCCAAAAATTAATAATCCGGACCAAACCTATTCTAATGCGATATTAGAATTTTTAATATAGGTAAAATGTAGAGGGTATTAACAAGAATTAAGTTTGGGTTAACCATTATCAAAATAACTAAAACTAATTATTTAAATAATTAACTTTTACCATTTATAAACCCTTTAATATTTATATGTTTAATCAATATAAAATCAACTAACAGCACATGCATACCAATGAAAATTTCCCATCAAAGACAAAGAGCATTTAATGATGAGTTAATTTTTTAAAAAAGTATAATGATTGTAAAATTTAATTCTTTTAACGGTCAAAAATAATTCTTATACCGAAATTTTGATATAAGAATGATGATGATGTTTTTGTTAACAGTTTTAAGGATTTTTTTTTACATGCATATATATTTAGAGGCCGAGTGTTGGAGCAACCAATAAAATTATTCCTTTGTTACCAAAATGTCACGAGTTCAAGTTACCGAAATAATCTCTTTATAAAATGCAAAAGAAAGTTACGTATAATTGATGTCCCTGACTCTTACAAAGTAGGGAGTCTTGTGTACTGAGATTGATATATTTATATAATAATTAATTAGGATATTTTAACTTCATAATTATTTTTGCTCTTCTAGCAAATTTTAATATAAGAATGATAATGATAATGCGTTTAATAAAAATTTTAACTAATATTTTTAATTATATATATTTGAGAACAAATTTAGAGATATTTTTACTTTAAAATTATCTTTGCTCTAAAGATTCATGAAAATGGCAATTATTCAAAACCGTTACTATACAAGGGAAGAAGGAAACCCCAGACCCTTTTTTAGTCTATTCTTTGAGATCATACCACCTAAAATTTTACCATAAGCACAAACTAAAATTAAAAATCTTCCATGGTTATTATATATATGAATTATAGAAAACCATGATTTAAAAATTACTTAAATCACACTTTAATTACATCAAATTTCAATTTCTTTTCTAATCCAATATATATTTAATAATAAGTTAAATATACATAATAAATAATAAAATTTATATTTTAAATAAATTATTTGATAAATTAATAATGAGTTTCACATGAATTATACTTTTGACCCAATGATTTTAAAATTCTTTGACTTGAATTTAAAATTTTCGATATGCCGCTTAATAAACTAATAGGTTAAAATTAAACGATAGATTTGATAAATAATTATTTATAAATCGAACTTAATTTTATCCGTTTGGCTTGACATTAACTAAATTTTTTAACTTGAACCGAAATAAAATCTTTTTGAATTAGTACTAACAACATCAATTAGTAGCTAATTAGCTTGTGATTAATCACTAGGCATGAGGCATGACTCTAATTCATTCATGACAACTCTTGCAATGAAATGATGTTATGAACAAACCCTTTTGACTTGTGATTTCTTGGAGGCAAAGCTTCATGCTACTAATTAAATGCATTTCCTAACCAAAATTGGAAGATGCATTTATTAATTTTATGGTGAATGTGATATTATAGGTATACCCTCTTTGAGTAAATACTATATTATATACATCACCATGATTGCAACTCCTAAAAGCTCTTTAATGCTCAAGAGAGAACTGGCACTTCAGTTACAGAAGCCTCTCTGAACTCCGATATTACACAAAGATCGAAATCGAAGACAAGACTCTGTTGTGTTATTTGTGGTCTTTAGCTTTTCTCTGAAGTCTTAACATCAATGGCTGCCTCTCATGGCTTCCTCAATCGCCATTCATGGAAGCACTCTTTTCGCTCGCTTTTTCTCGCTCCCTCACCACCCCGACCGCATTGTTTTTTCAGCAGAGGGGTTGCACCATTTTCTGGTCGCCGCGTACCGTCACTCTCTTCGACAAGTGACGCTGCTGTCAACAAGGGCAATACTGGAAGCGACGAGGGCAGTGTTGTGATGGACCTGTTTGAATCCGACAACATGCAAGCTGACCACCTGAAGATTGCCATTGTCGGGTTTGGCAACCTCGGACAGTTCTTGGCTAAGACATTTGTCTCACAAGGCCACACTGTTCTCGGCTACTCTCGCGCCGATCATTCTCTTGCGGCTAAGTCTCTTGGGGTTTCGTTCTTTTTCCACCCTGAAGACCTCTGCGAAGAACAACCAGAGGTCATCTTGCTATGCACGTCCGTACAGTCAATGGAGGAAGTTCTCAAGTCTCTGCCTTTACGTCGACTGAACCGAAACACATTGTTTGTGGATGTCCTGTCTGTTAAAGAATTCCCTAAAGATCTTCTTCTCCATCACTTGCCTAGCTATTTCGACATTATTTGTAGCCATCCCATGTTTGGTCCTCAAAGCGCCAAACTTGGATGGAAAGGTCACACCTTTGTGTACGAAAGCGTCAGAATCGGAGTCGAAGAATCGAGGGTCATCAGGTGCAAGAAGTTTCTAGACATTTTTGCTCGAGAAGGATGCAGAATGGTGGAGATGAGTTGTGAAGAGCATGATAAGTACGCAGCTGAATCGCAGTTCATAACTTACACGCTCGGGAGGTTGTTGGGGATGCTGAATTTGGAGTCTACTCCGATCAACACAAAAGGGTATGAGAGTCTGCTGAGTTTGGTGGAAGACATTGCGTGGGATAGTTTTGATCTGTACTATGGGTTGTTTCTGTACAACGTAAATGCTCTCGAAATGTTGAAGAAGTTGGATTCAGGATTTGAGACTCTGAGACAACAGCTTTTTGGGAGGATTCAAAAGGTTCTGACCAAACAGCTGTCAAGGAAAGAGGAGATGACTCAAGCTTCGAATCACTGCAATATTGCAGCATCTGCATCTGATTCACTAACTATGAAGTAAGCGTTTTAAGCAAGTTATTTCCTTTATTGTCTTCTGTTGTTTTGGTAGTTTATGTGGGAAAATTGTTTGTTCATATCAGGATAAGTTCCCATACTAGTTTCAACTAGAAGAACAAAGAATTTCAAGATATTCTTGTGTTTTTTGGCCTATTCTTGCATGCTAATTTACTCTAGTTCGATGAAAAAGAGTTGGATTCTTTCAGTTTGGTTACTTTGTCTGCTTGTGTTTTTAAGTGGGAAGAAGCCTAAAATGGCGAAATCTTGCTGAATGACTGGAAAAGAGAATAATCAAGCTGATGAACAAATCCAAATTCTTCATTTGTGTGGCTTCTTATGATCTAAGATGATAGGTAAACCTTGGAGGGAATCCCCTTTATTCGGTTTCTGTGGAAGGGTGAAAAGTTCATTCGGATAAGCTAAACTTCATAAAACTAATTAATGATTGGAAATTTCAGGTCTCAAGATGCTGCTCAACCATATGAGCACAAAGGACAGATCTCTGACCGCATTGATGATAGTTCAAAGCTCAAAATTGGCATTGTCGGATTTGGAAACTTTGGTCAATTTCTAGCGAAAACAATTACTCGACAGGGTCATACAGTTTTGGCATATTCTCGAACGGACTACTTCAACGTGGCACAAAAATTGGGGGTTTCCTACTTCTCCAATGCAGATGACCTCTGTGAGGAGCATCCAGATGTCATTCTTCTTTGCACTTCAATTCTATCAGCAGAAAATGTTGTGAAGTTGTTGCCATATGAGAGGTTAAAGAGAAGTACTCTTTTTGTTGATGTTCTATCTGTGAAACAGTTCCCAAGGAATTTGTTTCTTCAGTACTTGCCTCCAGAGTTTGATATTCTTTGCACACATCCTATGTTTGGACCTGAGAGTGGCAAAAATGGGTGGAATTGTCTTCCCTTCATTTTCGATAAGGTCAGGGTTGGAGTGGACGAGGAAAGACTAGCCCGTTGTCATAAGTTTCTCGATATTTTTGCTCGAGAAGGATGCAGAATGGTAGAGATGTCTTGTGCAGAGCATGATGTTCATGCAGCTGGCTCCCAGTTTATTACACACACAATAGGAAGGGTTTTCGAAAAGTTGGGATTGAAGTCACGTCCAATAAACACTAAAGGCTATGAAACTTTGTTGAATTTGGTGGAAAATACAGCTGGGGATAGCTTTGATCTATACTATGGCCTATTCATGTACAATGCTAATGCAATGGAGCAGTTGGAGAGGTTAGAGTTGGCTTTTGAATCATTGAAGAAGCAACTTTATGAAAAGTTAAGCAGTGTTCAGAGAACCGAACTGCTCGACAAGTATCAAGCCTTAGAGGATCTCTCATCCAAGGCGTCTCGAAATGATTCAGCTTCATTGGAGCATCTTAATGCTTCAAACAATTGAGCTAAGCTTCTTGCCTTGCAATTAACTAGTAAGGGCCTTCCTTTCATTACAGTTTCTGAGATTAATCTTTAGTGACAACCTTTGGCAAACCACTTGTGTGATTGAATAACAATGGGGTATCATATAAGTTCTGGCTGCTGTGTTTCTTTCTTATTGATGATTTCACAACAACATACTTCTTTTTCATGTAAGAATATGTGTTAAAGCAACTTGGAAGGATTATATAACTGAAGTTGCACTCACTTACAGCTTTTTGATTCTGTAGTGCTATATTATTGGTTAATTTGTATGATGCCAAATAGGAACTTAGGAAAAGTGCAATATTTTTAAGGTTTTCCGGTTGTTTTAACTATAAACCTTAAGCGTTGAGTTAATGTATATGCTTGATGGTTGCAGATAAATAAGAGGCAAAAGAATCACGTTAATATGGTTCTTGGAACGTCGATTACTATTGTAGCTAGAACAGTTTTATAATCAATGGGGAACTTTTCTCAAGGAACTGCTACTCGACATCATGCAAATCAAAGACCGTAGAAGTTCTGAGCAAGTACAAGGGGGTATATAGTTCGGGACGGATGTATTTTACTTCTAGCTAAGGAGCTATATAAAGTGTTCATATCTATCCACAGACTGTTAGCTGTCCACAGTCTTCTGTTTCTTTTTTCAAATGGTATAGTGTCTTGTAACTTCCTCTTTCTTTTGTGGTTGAGGAGGTGTTTCGTATTAGTTAATGTAGTTTCAGCAGAAGTCCCTTGACAGATATGGAGTTCCTATGTACTTACTGGTCCTCTGCATATATAGAAACTCTGTAAAGTCTTCAGCTAGTTATGACAATTTTTTAACGTATCCGCTTTATCTCTTAAATTTCTAGCACTTTCTCTCGAGTTTTCCTTGGGTGGTAAAATTGATTTTCCTGCAAACTTCCATACAATATTTTCTTTTTTGAAAGGCTTCATCTTTATTGAAACAGAAGGATGTCAAATACAAATCATCTCGATCCAAGAAAAAACCAAGGAACCACTGAATCTATAGAGCTAAATACAGCTCCTAATCCTCATATTTGGGAGTCCCACGAGACTCCAAGATTCCTTAGCAGAAACTTTTGACAGATCATTGAATACAGTATAGCAAGAACAAACTGTCATAAATTCTTGGATAGATTTGCTTCTGTCTGCTTCCAATACTGTTTTATTATAACTATTAGAGACTTCTGACACAGAAACAGAACTGTGAATATTAAATTTGAGCTGCTTCTATTGCCCTCTTCCCTTGCTGATAATATTGAAAGTAATGGCTAACATAATCTTTCACCTTCCTGTATAATCTTGGTTTTGCTTCAGTAACGAGTTCGTCCACTGGTTGAATCTCTTTATCTGATTCTGGACTGCAGAATACAGCTAAAGTGATTCTGTCCCTTTCTGAGTTTGTCACTACCCTGTGTACTGGGCTCGTGAATATGCCATTACTCATTATCTGTTCAATAAGAATATGTATATAAGTTGTTTGTTGAATTGGAATTACTATAAGCAGGTGATGAACATGCTGAGAAATTATAACAGAATACTGATTGGTGCAGTAACCAGGAGTCTGCACACTATCAAGTCAGTATCTTTCATGGTTTTAAATGGAGATGGTGGTCTTCAAGTTCATTAGTTACCTCTATTTGATCTCCGACATTGACGAGAAGAGCATGAGGAATGATGGGGACTCTAAACCATTCATTATCTTTCCGGAGCTGAAGTCCTTCAACTTCTTTGTCTTGCAAGAGAAAAGTTAGTGTAGATCCATCAGCATGTGGTTTTAGACCAAGTATCAGGTCGGGTCTCGGACATGGAGGATAGAAGTTGTATCTTGCCATCATTATTGCCGGTTCTCCATACTGGTTCAAGAAGCTGTCATCCTGCAAGTTCAAAGACTTTGCCATGGCTTTCAGAAGAATTTCATTCACCTGCTTCAGATTAATGGTATATTCATGCAAGACTTCTCTGCAACAGCAAATTATTAGAAAATATTAATTGGAGAATCTGATTCTGTATTCTTGAGGATTTTGATAAGAATTTGAGCTGCAGAGCTCACTCTGGAAACGGGAGAACTTGTCCTCATTCTTCAAATAAATTTGCTCCTAAGAGGAATTAAATTATATAAATTACAATCAGTTTACCTGAAAGCTTCAGGATTTTGTGGCCAAACTATGTATTGCCTCTGATTTTCTGGGCTCAGAGTGAGGTACAGCCTATCAGTCCAATCGATTGTTTGTTGGTCTGATAAAACCATGTCATTCCCATACCCTTCCATACTGTCTTCTTGTCTGGAGTATTTCTGCTTCTCAGCCATCGGAAGTGCAAAGAATTGTTCTGCAACTTCACGAACTTTGTCCAAGAAACCACTTGTCATCCCATGATTTACCATCTGAAAATTCCATCAAACATTGTTAGCATAAAACTGTCTCAAGTTCTACATATTCAGAACTTATTTCCTCACACAGAAGCATGAAACACAGTAACTCATAATTTCACTTGGTCTTTCTCTATGTATCAGAATTTCCTTATCCATTAGAACCTGAAACACAGATCGTTCTGAAATGATATTAGATCAATGGACTAAAGAGTGATCTGAAGTAACTAAAAAGTTTCTGTTATTATGATACTTCATATACTTAGATCCATCTATTCTCTGCAACCCTTTTTCATTCCCACTCTACTTGTGCTGAGACACTACAGAATCAGACACCAAAGAAAAATTAACATCAAGAACCGTTCAACAAGGACCTGGAAGCAACCCCATGTGCTGAGAGCTGATCGAAGTTTCTCAAGTTCTTGTAAGCTGCTAGGTGATGGAGATGTGAGAAGACCAATATCCACAACTGGAACATCCACCAACGGGACAGCAGAATCCAAGACCCCAGCATCACTTCCTTTGTGGAAAAACTTCTGTGGCGGTTCTTTCACATTGACTGCCAGTTCTTGGACTGATCTAGGCTGAAACTCTAACTTGATGTCCATTTTGTCATACAAAGGTTTGAAACTGGAAGCAGATGAAGTCGCTGCAACTTTAAAACTTGAGCTACTGAAATGGAGGTTGAAAGGTTCCAGGATTCTTTTCTGGGGGCTGCGGTCAAAAGAGGGCAATGCATTGACTTCACGAGTGGTCTGTTTGTGTTGTATACGTGACCCTGTATTTACACAACACCGTGATTTAATTGATTTTAAGGATATAAGATAAAGGTAAGTTGACTTGTGTTAGTTAATGTGTCCATGTCCTATCTATAGTAGAAGGGCATCTTGCATGGTTTTTTGGATATAAAAACAGTATAGTGGGCGAGGAGGACCATGTGTGTGCCCTTTTTACTGTGATTTTAGTGGCTACGAGGAGGACAAACTCGTTTTGGGCAGCTGCATGGTTATTTAAGGCCACCAACGTCTCTGTTTATTGGATTTATGAAAAAGAGAACATCAACAACTTAGAGAACGTCTTGTACGAGAGTGGTAGCTTTGCTGAATTCGGATGGGACGATAAGCATGTTGGTATAAACATTCTATGCTCTAAGGATTTTTAGCGAAGACATTGAAACCTCACTGCAAATTTTTCGATGGTCAACTTCTCGTTGATGAAGTAGCATATATAAGAGAGTTATTTTTTTTATCTTAAGTGTTATTTTTATTTATTTTGAATATTGTTTAATCACTTGAGATATTTATTTCGTATCTTTATTGTTAAATACTGTTGAAAAAATTCTCTGCTGAGGTTAACACGAATGAGTCATGTTATTAGGTGTGAAAATCTTTCACAAGAAGTAAGGTTGAGAGATAATATCAAGGGTTGAGTGGTGTCGGCTCAATAAAACTATTGGTAAATCTATTATACTTTGGTGAAAGTGTTAAGTTAAGTGAGGGTTCTGCAGAAATAAGTAAAGTATGTCGAATTGTGTACTAAATTTTTGGTGCTAGTTATTATTTTATTTTTGATTGTTTTTATTTTCAGTTGTACCAGAGACGTTTAGGATAAAATTGAAAAATTTACGAAAGTACTACCCCTTTCGATTTTTCATGTTTGTTTCAGGATCCGTTTTGCGGGTTGTTTTGTTTGCAATATAATGAAAGTTAGGGGACAAGATCCTCTGTCCAGTTTTATGGTATCTTATTTTGTCCTATAAATTTAGCCATTTATTTATGCGGGTCTTACGTTTATTTATACGGGATCTATATAGAGCTCACATAAATAAATTACTAAAATTTATAAGATAAAATAAGACAACATAAAACTAGAAAGATGGGAGTGGTCCTACTAATAACTTCCAAGCAACATAAGGAGAAAAGAAACAATGAATTCATAGCCACAAAATCCAAGCCTGCCACGTGTCCTCCTCAAGTACTGGGAATAGCTAAACTTAAGCTTAGTTATTCTTTATGTTATTTTTTAACCAAACAAAAGAATAGTTCTCTTAACCAAACATGCCATGAGTTTTTGTCCGTCAATTTGAGTCGCTGTGCAATCCTTTTGAAGAAATGGCAAATCTTTCACTGAAAGCTGACAACTTTTACTCTCTCTCACCCACTACAAGCTCACATCCGTCAATTTTCAATTGCAACTATCGGAAGTTCCATTTTTTAAGGTTTCTGCCCCATGAACGCTGCTTGGAGTGCAGGGTATCTTGTAGCATCAAAGAGAAAGAGAATGTGAAAGAAAGTGAGATCGTTCCTAAAATACTGACAGGTCTTCGAGTTGATGAACTTGAGCAGAAGAGTTCAATCACAGGAACGAAGCTTGGGAATGGTTTTGGTTGGAATTGGCCGCCATGGAGGAATATTCCTGAAAGTTATAAACTTATTGTCACTACTTCACTTGCCTTTGTTATTTGTAACATGGACAAAGTATGCTTTTGTTATTCTTATCTCCGGTAATTCAAGCAAAACCTTGGGTTTTGTCTCGATACTTCATCTGAAGAATCTATATACAGGTCCCTTTATGCTGATACAGTTGTCGAAGTGTTTAACTTTGTTGGAAAATATTTGCTGAATGGGGCAGGTGAATTTGAGCGTTGCAATAATTCCAATGTCACATCAGTTTGGTTAGAATCTATGTAGCACGGATACGGCAAAATGGAGCCGTGTCGTTGGACACCCACTGACACACGGTAGACACAGTTCGAATACGGCTGAAGACCACTCGGACATTGCTTAATGAAATATATGTTCCATAGAATATATGCTTCATGTTTTTTTAGAGGACTTATAAAGTATTAAATATGTATGAACTATCAAGATGTTGGAAGTCTTGAAATACATCAATCAATATATATCATATT